>VXBT01016012.1:0-10294 GCA_013400235.1 Oriolus oriolus | reverse complement strand
ACTCAACTGCGTCTCACCCCTCAGCCGACTTCCAACCGTACAGCTGTGCCTTTCCCACAGGGCCTTCTGGTGAGCATCAGCCTTAGCAACTTTAACAAATACAACCCCATATTCCACAGCAGTTAACCTGGAAAGGAGAAGCCTGTGGCTGGCTGGAGTGGCAGTGGGCCAGCAAAACCACAGCACTTGCAGGATCTCATCCCTGCATGTCTGCGCAGCCCTGGACTGTCCAGTATCAGCCTGCTCAGGATAGGATCCTAAGGGAGGCAGGACCTTAAGCAGTGGTGAAGGATGTGTTAGTCCTGGCTGAAGGCCCATGAGCAGACCAGGACTCAGGCATGTGAAAAACATGGGTCATGGAGTTGGGTTTCGTAATGAGTTTATAAATTTTATCAGTGTTTTGGAAAGTTTGATGTTAAATAAATTCACGGTTAATTGTTCTAAAGCATAGTAGTTTTTAGGTAAAACTCTTCACAAAAGGGGAGAGAAGGGGCGTTGGCTGTCATTCTATGTTAGCATAAGGGGATAATTGGAGTACAGTGGGTGGACAGCCATCAGCCAGTAGTGTAACAAGTTAGCCAATCCAACAGGGGAATAGCGATCCGATGGAAACATCTGGAAGAGGCGGTACTAGGGAGGGACTATGCTAATCCGGGAGAGTATAAAAACTCTATCCTTTGGCGAAAGGTTGTCTTTTTGCTGTACCTGTGCCTGGCTATGGCAGAAACACCCAGCGCTGATTACCTCTACTTCGTGGAATCTATAAAATTTCCTTTTTGTCCCCTGTCGTCAATTTAAATAAACTGTTACATTCATCAAGTAACGCTCGTTTCTTACAGGCGTGCTGGAGTAGCAGGAATGTGGGAATTCTGCCGATGCTGCTGTGCTGTAAACGAGGTTTGCTTTCCTGACATTAGACAAGAAAATGTTATCCTCACCAAATACCCAGTGTCAATGTTTCTAGTTCTGCAGAATGGTCCATTACCTAATTGCAAAACACCTGCTCCATGGAAATGACAAACCTGGAAGGCTGTGGGGCCCCAAAGGCTTCCCAGAGACTTCTGTTGTCTGGGTAAGAAATCCACCCAAATCAACTCCATTCTTCAAAAGTGACAAGTTATGAAAGAAATGAAAGCAAAACCTTTGCTGGAGGAAGTTTTGCTTCCCAGATTCATAGACCAGTGACTTTTTGTTTGTTTTCTTGTTTGTTTTGGTTTGGTTTGGGAACACTTGAAAAAAAGGGGAAATTAAAGAATTTCTGCCTAGGTTTCCTATTCTGCAAAACTCTCCAGTCAGATCAGATGCTGTGAGGAATAGGCTGGGTGTAGATGAGAAGGTGGTAAGAACCCAAACCACTAATTGACAAAAATATCTCAGTCCTCAGAGGGCTGACCTGCTTATTACAGGCAGTGGGATTAATTGAGAGGCCTCCCACAGGCAAGGCCTTTTCATGGAGAAAGCTTTACCAGGGACGGAGATGCCAAAGGAGCTTGGAAAGTTACTTGAAGACAAGCTGGGTGGAAACCCCCTGCATCTCCAGTCACATGACCTGAAAGAATACTTCTGCTTGATCCCAAATCCATTAACCAGCATAACGCTGGGAATTTGAGTGAGATGCCTGGTCCTGGTTCCAGCTGGGATCAGAGGGAGGGAGCATGGCTAAGACATTGTGGAATTTGATACCTCCTCATGTCATTGCCAGAGGAAAAGGGACACTCACTTCCAGGAAGAAGGATGTTCCTTTCCAGTTGGGAGGAAGCCTGGGGTGGTGGGGAAGATACATCAGTATTTTGCCACAGGTTTTCTGTTTAAATAGTTTCTTTGTCCCATGCCTTTTGTTATTATTGTCATTGTTACTGTTCATTTTCTTACCTCATTGCTGTTTGCAGTAAATTGTCTCTTTGTGTTTTCTGGAGGGGGAGTGGAAGTGAGTGGCAGTGTGGGTTTTTTTGGTTTGGGGGTTTTTTTTTTGTTTGTTTTTTTAGCAGGACTACTAAATTGTGGAATACCATTCCTAAACCATGACATGCAGCAACCAAACGCTTAAGAAAAGGGAAGCTTTGATGTGCCCATAAGCCATGGAGGAGTGTGTAAGATCAGTCTCTGGTGCTCCACAGGAAAGATAGGAGAAGGTAACTTGTATTTAGTTTTAGCTTATTTCTAACCAGTGTTCAGTGAAATGGAGAGGGGTGGGATGCTACCTGATCCTTCCAGGTGGCTTCTGAAAAACCAAAATGGCCTGGCAATGGTGTGTTATCTCACGGCATTTCTTTCTTCTTTGTTCTGGACCGATTGAACCATGTGGGCTCATGTCAGCAACTAATTTTTCTCTGATAAACCTGCAGATAGACAACACCAGTTAAACTGTCCCACTTATTTGTTCTGAACACCTGACTTTCTGTCACAAATGTGTAATAAAGAAAGCGTCTGGAAGTCTCAAAACAAGTAAATGAGTATTAGAAAACTAAAAACTCCCAAACCATTAACCAACAGCGCAAAACACCAACAGCTGATCTCAATTTCTTAGAGTTTTAGCAGCAAGATAAAAAGTAGTTTTCTGGTAGAGGTGACAAATGTGTCCAAAACTGCTGAGCTCAATACAAAGTTCACAGGTGGGTAGATGAGGTGAAATGATCTGCTGGTCCTTCCCTGGCTCTAATTTTATGGATGTTACACACAGAATCGTAGGATCACAGAATGGTTTGGGTTGGAAGGGCCCTTAAAGATCATCTTGTTCCAGCTCCCCTGCTGTGGACAGGGGTACCACACACTAGGCCAGGTCCTGAACATCTCCAGGGATGGGACATCCTGCAGTCATCATTGCTTTGGTGAATGTAAGAAAAGTCTGCAGTGAGCTGGGCAGATGGTGGGGCAGTAAATGACGAGAGAAGTGGTGGGCTCTGCTCTCACAGAAGTTGATGGCCTTTATTAAAACTCATGCTAGCAACATTTTCTTCCAAGTCCCACTTCTCTGTCAGTGTTCTCAAACCACATTACATAACTCAGATGAAACTCAACAGCATGGACAAAATTTGCTGCAGCATCATTAGCTCTTTAGTGATGCTCATTATGGCGGTGCTCTGCAGAACAGATGTGAGCTCTTACCAAGGGTGGGCTGTTTCTGCTTTGGCACCAGGATGGCACCAGACAGACACTGGAGACTGAGATATATCAGTGTCAAGAGGCGAAACGCATTTATTTCCCAGTTCATCATCCCACACTATGCAGGGAAAACTAAAGGTGAATATCCCCAAGCCACGTTACCTTCTTGTTCCTATTGCCCTTTGGTTCAAACCTCATGCATATTAGGTAAAAATTTTGAAATTTCAGCAGAATGACTGATTGCTACAGTTAGTCCAGATGGCACAGAAGAATCCTGCAGACTTTTTTGATGTCAAAATCAGAAGATTGAACACAGGTACAACTCACCTTGGCTATCTGGACCAGAAAAAATGTTGTGACATACAAGATAAAGCCACGAAATGACTAGTCAAGGGCAGAGAGGAAAAAGACTTCCCAGGCAAAATGTATCAGTTTCCATATTGTTTATTTCTGTTTTTAGTGGAAATGCATTAGTTGCCATCACTAGAACTATGACATTTAAGGGTTGTATATTGATTAGAGAGACATCTTTTGATTGTGATAGGGACCAAATCTGACTAGGGAAGGGTGATCACCAAGTGCCATCATGCCAGTTATCAGATGGCTCCTGGGAAGTGTGGCTTGTACCTGCTGGTTTATGGGAATCCATGCTTTTGCTGGCACAGAAATATAGGAACCATTTGAACATACGAGGTTGTGAGTTGACCCAGTGGGAGGGGTTTGGTTTGTTATCCTGGGGTTGATGCACTCATGTTTTCCCTTTTTCAAGAGTGCTCCCCCCCAAAAAAATAGTCACTGGGGCTACAAATCTGTGAAGCAAAACTTCCTCTGACAGAGATTTTGCTTTAATTTCTTTCATAACTTGTCGCTTTCAGATTTGACAGTGTGCAGCACTCACCCGGTGACTGAAGCCTTCACAATCTCCTTCATTTGGGGAATAATGGCAGGAGTTTAGCTCATTTGGGCTCCAGCTGAAAGAGCAAGATACTCTTTTTCCTGCTTCTAGTGTCTAGGCTGGAGTTCAAGCTTCCCTCTGCAGAAAAGTGTGCAGGGGTGGCTCTGCAGTGCTCTCAGGTGTTGTTGGAAAAGGGTGGCTGGCAGGAATCAGCTGTGATACGGTGGCTTCGTATCCAGCACTGGCCATGGTCTCCCACTTCTGCTCATGGCTGTTTTGCTACTTCCAGTGGGGAGAAGAAAGGCAAGGAGGAAAATGCCCCAAAAACTTCACATCTGTAGCATTTGGGGACTGAGGATATTTGTAAAAGGCTGTGTGGGTTTGTTGGAAAATGTTTCAAAACTGAGCAAGAAACTTTCCTGAAATGCAGAGGGTATTTATGTCTTCAAACTACACATACACAAACACATACACAGGGGAATAAGTTATTGCTGCTGCCAAGCTTTGAGAGAAAACCTTGGTTTCTATTGTGTTTTTATTGCATCTGTGATGGTCATCCTCAGAAACTTCCTCCTTTGATGAAACTGATGACCTAGGCTTGACTCCAGGCGCATGAAAATAATTCCAAATAAGGACCTGCAGCCTGACAAGCTGCTGTGCTCCAGAGAAGGATAAACTGACCATGTTTATCAGCAACTTGAATTAAAGGAGGCTTTTTGACTTCATCACGTCTTCCAGCTGCCAAAGCCATATACCTCTCTGCGCCTCTAACTGTGATTAGGAAGGAGGCAAACCACTGTAAATTGTATTTTCTGCTTCTGGAGATGCTGACAGACGAGGCTTATATTCCTTAGTTTGCTGAACACCAGAGGGTAATGAGGGAGCCTCGAGAAAGAGCATCTGAAGGGCAGAGGGCTGGGGGGGGGAAGGGAAATAAAGATTCCAGCAGGCAGTGAGAGCACTTCTTTCTTTGCAGAATTCAGTTAATTCAGATGCTCCTCCCTGTAGGTTCATTCACAGGGTTGGTGTTCTCATGTTATCTGAATTATGGAAAATAGATGAAAATCCTTTTGGCTGACAGTTGTCATTACAGGAAAACAGCATCTCAGCTATTGGTGAATAGTTTCTATTAATCATGGCACTACCAGATATGACAGCTGACAGGTTTTGTCACTACACAGTCACAGAGATGATAAAAGGAGGTGTTATTCTCGGTTTAGTTCCAATAAGAAGCAAAAATACTAGAAAGAGTAACTTACAAAAGCACTATTGTCCAGTGAATAGTGTAGTTTATATGTAGGGATAAATAAAGTGGTTTTGATTTCTGAAACAACAAAAGACTTCACAAAGCAAAATCAAGTCAAGATAAATAACATCAGGTTAAAGTTCATCTGAGTTAATCTTGACATGGAAAAAGAGGAAAATAGGAAGGTTCTTTGAGGCATGTAGATTGAGAGTACTGAGCAGTATGTACTTTGTCATGGCAGAACTTGAGGCTAATGCCTGTGTCTCAAAGTGAAACAGCTACTGGACTGGAAGAAGTTTTTGACACTGTATGTGATAAGTACTGCAGGCCTGTGGACATCCTGAGTGCTCAGAGGTCCAAATTTTATGTGGTATTCATTGAACTTTCAATATGCTTATATTATTTGTCACACAATGTTTTATATTGTACTGAAATAACCAATGTTACACTTCCAGACTTCTTGTCACCTGTAGGCTGCCAAAAATCATCACTCTTCTTTCCCAGTGCACAGCTGCTCTGATTCTCAGTGTCTTTTGCAATGCACAAAATGTGCAAAGGAATCAGCTCAAGCATCTCACAAACTTGCTGTTGCTCAGTGTTAAGCAGGATTGTGGTGCTAGAGGTCCCCAGGCGAGACTGACAGATGTCACCAGGGTCTGGATTAGAGGCACATTTCACCTGCCTGTTCTTCTGCCCCTCTCTGACTTCGACCCATTTAGGAGAGAGGGATTTGCAAAGGTGGTTGCAGTGCTGTGGATCTGGTTTGCTCTCTCCTCATAAGTCATTGTGGTTTCTTGAGATTTTGAGCCTGTTGGTGTGATGCCGGAGGGTTTCCTTGGTGTTTTGGTGTGAGGCAGTTCCTGGGGACTCTGCTGAGTCCAAAGCCTGTTTTGTGATCGTGGTGTCTGAGGGACAGACTTCAAAAGGAGCCTGGTGTCATTTCTGTCACATGCTTTTTCTCAGGGAGAAGGTAGGTAAGGACAGGCAGATGAAACACCTCCCACAAAAGGACTTGGTCTCAGACATCACCCACAGAGAAAGAAACTGCCCAAAACAAAAAACAAGGATATAGAATATACTGTGCTATGGTCACTAGAAGTTCAGAGGGCTCAAATTCCCCTGATCTCCAGGAAAGGATCACTTCCATGCTACACTTCTGGTAACAGTGACACATGGAACTGAAGGCAGAGGAGGTCCATTCATCTGTGAAGGTGGAGCTCTTGTCCAAAATATGTGCCATATCCAAATGACTTCTGACTTCTGCTGCTGACCTGAGCAGCATTCAAGGCTTTAGAAGTCTTGAAGGATAGTAAAAGGAAGGATGGAAAGAGAAATGAGATGCAACATGGACTTGGCAGAGTTAGAATGTGCAGAACCAGCTTAATCCTGGCTGGGAAATCAGAGATTTCCCAACTCTAACCTGTTTGAGGTGTACATATCTGAAAGTTTCTCCATTGCTTCTGAGATGACGTGGGAGCAGTAGCTGCTTGCAGGAATAAATACTTGATAGTAAGAGGCATTCAGTGCCATTTGTGAGCCAGCTGAATCTTCCCACAGGTTGTGCTGGGCAAACTTAATTTCTAGGTACATATCTGAAAGGTCAAATCTAGGTGGACTCCAAACCCCCCCCTCCACTGAATACAATGTGAGATGGGAATTCCTGCTGAAAGGACTCTCGGGTGACATAATAAAAGTGAGCAGAGAAATATGAGACGTCCACAAAGGCAGGGACTGATAATGAGAAGTACTTCTTAAAACTAGGGGAAAGTGATGCTAGAGAGGCTGTACATTAGAAAAACAAAAAGAAGTTGTGCACATGGGACTGGAAATGGAGAGCACTGCTTATGAGCAAAAACCCAGCTCTTGTCTGGTGTAGCAGAACAAAGTTTAGTGAAGATGACAATGTTATCCAAGCACCAGGAGACTTCACTGTGATAAAAAACACTAGTGCAAGAACAAATATTTCTACATTGGACATAAATCTCAGGCAACAATTGAGAAGATAAAATACCAGAGAAATGAGATCCTGAAAAAAATCCTCCAGCATCCACACTCCTAGTTTACAACAGGAGTCTGAGGGATTATATAACTCAACCCCCAGGACAGGCTCAGACCCACAGTGAATGTTCCACCAAGCTCTAGGGAATACTGCCAGCCTTGTTAGGCTATTGCAGATGTTCACAGAGCCATGTCCAGAGATTTCTCCAGAAGGGAGGAAATGAGAGCATAAGAGCAGAAAAGGAGGAAGATGACATGTCTGGAGGAAATCCCATGAACAGCCTGACCTACTCCACTGCCACAATACTGCCCACTCCCTCCCTGATGCTGTCCAGAAACTGAATCCCACATTTCAAGTGCCGTCTGCCTTCTCAGTGTCTATGCTAGTCACTCCCAGTTTTCTTATCTCCATCCATCAACTTGCTAATCTCTTCCAGGAAGGCTGATAAACCACCCTTCCCACTCCTGCCCTTGGGTCTCTGCTCTCATCCATCACACACCCAGAAACACAACATCCTTTCCCATATGGACCTTTTATCCCCACCAAGTGTACACAAGCACACATCGTCCTTTTGAGTCCAGCTATCCACTCCTCCAGCAAAGTTTTCTGATGATGTCACAGACCCAAGCCGGCCACAGCTTTGAAGGTGATTTCCCAAAGATCAAAAAACTCTCTGAAGTCCAAAAACCTGGCTTATTTTCTTTCTCTCTATTCCTACGAAATTATTTAATATTTTTAAATATTAGAAGTCTAGAAATGAAAGGATTGTCTAAAGGTCTCAACCGTCCACCCATTCTCATCAGGGTGACTTCTTTTCTTTCTCAGGCTGACTTGCCAAGTTGCAGCAACCCCTTGAACTTTCCCTTTTGGGATCCTATAAAAGGCTTCTGTGTCACTGGGAAGGTTTGGCACCATGTCTGCTCCTCCCAGCAGCTGGACAGCATCCTCTGAAGGAAAACAAAATTTGAACTACTGATCATTGCTCTTAAGATTAGGAGCAAAGTGCAAACCCTTATCCTCAAACAGCTTCCTCCTGGAAGCTGGTCCACATTTTGAATGCTGGATGCTGTTCTGGTCTTCATATTCCTGGTCCTCAGAGCTCAGAAATGATCCACTTAAATGGGAAAGGTTCTAGGAAGAACAAAGACTATCAAAGGTTTGGGGAAAAAGAAGCCAAGACACTGCCACCCCGCAGAGCAATGACTAGGGTGGGATAAGATAGAGGTCTACAGTATCTCCATTGCCAGGAGGGCAGCACTTTAGCATCTCTTTGAAAAAATAATGGAGGGTGTCAAATTAATTAGTTGGAATCATGTTCAAAATAAAAGAAGATAGGTCATATTCTAGAAGAACTTGTAAATCCGTGGAACTGCACAAAAGGGGATAGGAGACGCATAGTTTAGAATTTATTAGAGAGAAATAATGGAGTCAGGAACAGCCCTCAAAGGTAAAAGTCACCAGCACCACAAAGAGCATCAGAAAGAACCATCATGAAGTTTACCTTGTTCTGACTCTTCTCTGGACAGCTGCTTGTAACCACTCTTGGAGGCAAGATTCGTGGTCTGAAACCAGTCTGCTGTTCCCATAGACCTCACAGAAAGTTCCTGGGCAAGAACTGTGAGAATATTGGCAGAATTCATGCACCTGCTTCCAGCATGCAGCTCTCACCTTCATCCTGTGCTGCTCTAAGTTGGTGTCACTGCATTCTGCAGATGATTCCTGGATGGACACCACGCCACTTAACACTCCCTGCTGCTCGTCATCTTTGCCACAATGTTCTTGGAACAGTCTTTTCCAACTCAAGACAACCATTTCCACCCCAGGCACACCAGCATACACATATTTGTAAAATAAGTATTCTATTTGTTCACTTATTATTACGTATATTATATTTACAGTGTATATCCTATATCCAGCTGTTATTTTGAGGAATATTCAGAGTAAAGACATTCATGTGCACACCACAGTATTGCTGCCATAGGTACCAAGAGAAACCTGAGTGTTCATAGCTCAGATCTGCAAGATTTTTCAGGCAGAAAGGAAAATTTCAAAGCATCACAAGTACTGCAAACCCAAGAAATGAAGCAAGATGGGCAGACAATTTTAGGCAAACATGTTACAAAGCAACACTTGTGGAAACTGATGCTGTGATTAAAAAGCTCAGAAGTTTGAATGGCAAGAGAAGTGCTAGACTAGTGGATAAGCAATACCTTCAGCCAAGTTGGGTTCCTGGCTCTATTGTGAAAGCCAGACCTCTTGCCCTGTCCAGGCCTCTTCCCCATGGTTTCAGGCAACACTTTTTTTCTTCTAATTGCTCTGTATTGGTGTCTCTCCTCTGCAGGACTTGCTGAAGCAATGAAAAGCAGGAATTCTGATGAGTGAAAAACCTGTGAACCATCTGACCAGGTACTGAATTGAGGCTTTAAAGTCATGCATTAAACTACACATCATGTGGGATATGCCACCAACTTCCGCAACTTCCCCGTGACGAAGCCAGGACTTTGAGTTACCAGAGTTACTCATGTAAGAACTGCAGAGTTCTTACAGAACCATAGAACCATTTAAGTTGGAAAAGACCTCTAAGATCAGCAAATCCAGAGATGAAACCAGCATTGCCAAATCCACCATTAAACCATGTCCCCAAGGGCCAAATCTACACATCTTTTAAATACCTGCAGGGATGTTTGCTCCACCATGTCCCTGGCCAGCCTGTTCCAGTGCTTGACAACCCTTTCAGTGACCAAATTTTTTCTTAGTATCCAACCTAAACCTTCCCTGGGGCAACTTGAGGCCATTCCTTCTTGTCACTTGTTTACCTGGGAGAAGAGACCGACCCCCACCTGGCTACACCCTCCTTTCAGGTCACTGTAGAGAGTGATAAGGTCCCCACTGAGCCTCCTTTTCTCCAGGATAAACACCCCCAGTTCCCTCAGCTGCTCCTCACAGAACTTGTGCTCCAGACCCTTCCTCAGCTCTGCTCCCCTTCTCTGGACACACTCCAGCACCTCAGTGTCTTTCCTGTAGAAAGTGGCCCAAAACTGAACCCAGGATT
>VXBT01015951.1:0-17174 GCA_013400235.1 Oriolus oriolus | reverse complement strand
AGAATAACCTGTAACCCCGGACAGACAGTTATTTGGGTATTAATTAATTTTCCTAAAGGCCTTTATTATTTTAAAATCCACATGAGTCTCTTGTATTTTTATTTGCCTTTTTGAGCATTTGATTGGCCTTTAAATGGGTCACTCCATTTTGTACTACTAAGTAATATATTAATAATATACATAAGCACTGATTTTCAGCAAATAAAATGTTCAGTAGTGATAGAAATATTTTCAAGTTACCCAGGATTATTTTGTATTAGTTTCAAATGAAAATATTTTAAAGAGCAATTCAGTCAAATTAACACAATAGGTATTTCTGCAGAAGGTGATGATAAAACCATTGCAGTGGAGTTAAATCTAGTTGTTATTTGAAGGGTGTGGTGGCCTCTTGTGCTGCTCATGGCAATAATTTCTGGTCTTTGGAAGCTCTCATAGGCCAGAGTAGGCAGTGAGAGACATTTCAGGTCATCCACATGGATTTTTCTGGTTTTAAGTGATGCACAAGGAATTCACATGTGCAAACAATCACGGCAAATACATGAAAACATTTGAGAGCAACAGCAAAACATGTTTGTAGTCTTTGAGAAATCTCACTTGCATGGAAAGTGAAGAAACCCAAAGCCTAGAGTTAATTTTTCATTACAAGTTTCACCCCTTACATATTATGCCTATTTGGCACCACCAAAAGCCACACTCAGGCCAAAATATTGACTGTAATAATTTGCATAATTAGGCCAGGCTTTGGTTGTTAGTACAGTACCATGTAAGAAGACTGGATGTGTTTTATTTAAAAGGATGCTGACACATACACAGGGTCAGTCCGAAGCACAAGGTTAATTACACAGTGTCTCAACAAACAAACAGAAACTTCTCAAATCAGTACATCTTTCTGCAAATCCAGAGCCAAATTAAAAGTTAAAGACTCTTCTCTCCTGAATATGTATTTTTCAGGCAGTGAGAGAGAAGCACAGAAGAAGTTCATGTTAGCATCCCATCCAGTTTCTGCCGTGCCTCCTGTCTGACCCAACAGGCTCTTCACAAGAGCCAGGCAGTGTATTCACCCTGAGTAAAGCTCAGCATAACCCTCAGCCAGGGGAAGCATATGAAAGCTCTCAGGGCAGGTCTGCTTTTTAGTTCAGTGTCCTGCTTGCTCAGGCAAAGAGTATTGGATATTTAATGAACAGTTCAAAATTATCGGAAAAAATTCTGAGGGCAAAAACAGCATGTTTTTGGTATCCCTTATTTATAGAGCCCTATCTACTCTCCAGCTTCTCTGCATCCAGGATACTTGCATTGACTTAATTTCTGAGCTAGGTATTACTGGAGGAATAATAACAATAATATAATAATAATAATAATAATAATAGTAATAATAATAGTTTTCAGAGGGAAAAAAAAAATCTTGAAGTTGCTTGTATGGAACATAGTTCTGTATTTTGTGGGATAATAGCACGTGCTGCTGATAAGCAAAACTTCCCTCCATCAGTGGGGATGTGGGTTTATCATTTTCTGATAGGCACAGTTGGTTGTGTATGTGTTCATGGCTGATTGATAGCCCACATAAAAGCTGTACCAAGGGAAATGCTTTTGCCTATGGTGGCTTCTTCTTTATTGGATTTTTAAGATACAAATTTAATAAATCTCAGTTTTAATTAACAAAGTAAATATAAAACTGAGTTATGGGTTTAAAGGGAAAATGTACAGGAACCCCATGACTGCACAGAAGATCTGATTTTTTCCCAGCCTTGAGACATATTTAGTCTTCTGTTTATTCTTGTCTGGCAGAAACATTTCATATGCTAGGAAAGGTTAATTGTTTCTGAAAAGAAATCAAAATCACTGAAGAAAAAAATCCTTAATTTTTAATTATAGGTGGTTGTTTATCATCGTAAAGTTGTTCTCCTGTGTATTTGATGTGTGGCCATATTCTTCTTCTGTCTTATTGTAAAAGAGTGCAGTGAGTATCTTTATGGGATTTTTTTCTTAACTGAGACTTCTTTAGATCCCACTGAGTCCCTAATATGCATCTGGCAGGTTTAATTTTAAGTTACAGTGAGGGTGCTGCTATGGCCTGCTGGTACTGCTGCGCTCGAGAGAAGCAGCTGGTGACTGGTGCTTGCATTCCTCTGCTGGACCAGCTATCATCTCTGTGTCAGTTAGGCAACTAAACTCCAAGTTCAGGTTCAAACTCACTTGGACTTAAAGCACCTCTTCCATAACTCAGGAGCAGGTGCAGAAGAGCAAGTGCAAGAGAGGTGTCAGCACCTGTAGCACAGTCTCTTGGATCCTGGTGATGCTGCCAGGGCACTCTTAGAGCTGCCTAGAGATAATATTTTGCATCCCAGACTGGTAAAAGTGTGAATCCAGAAATCTCAGAGTGGCTGCTGGAGGCCTGGGCACTTTGTCCCTCTTGTCCCAAGTGCTGGCATGCAGTCAAGGACATTTTCTCCTTTGTTCGCATTACGGGCAGGGGCAAGGCTGGAGCTGGCTCGGGCTGAGCTGACACTCCCGCTGGTGGAAGGGCTTGGGCAGGAAGAGGAGCCTGAGCTGAGCTTCCTTATCCAAATTCTTGCTGTCACCCAATTCTTCCTCCCTGGTGAACCAGCCTACCCCTTCCCAGACAGCTTCACACAAGGCAAATTCACAGGAGAGATGGATACCGTGGGAGATGATGTTTTTCTGCTCTTACACATCCTCAGCTGGGGCCCTGCTTTGGTTGTGACCTGTGCTAGGCCTGAGCACTGGGCCCCATCCCAAAGAAAGTGCTGCTTCTCTAACCTTGGGAAAGGCAGAGGAGGAATATTGCTTGTTATTTGCAAAAATTCCTCAGCAATCCTAAGCTCCCCTGGAAAGCACCTGGCAGCTTTTGGGTGAAAAATAACCAAACATGTAAAAACGGCAGACCGGAGCTGGCAACACACATGCACCCTGTGCAGTGCCCCAGTGGGAGTTTTGTTGAACTGCTGAGGGGTATTAAGCTAGAAGGTTTAGAAGGGTGAGCTTTGCTTTAAAAAAAAAAGTGTCTTACAAACCCCCAAACCTGTAATTAAGTCCATAATTACTAGGATGGTTTTTAAGTGGATGTTGGTCCAATTCATGTGAGAGAATGAGCTCTTTCCAAAATGCACATGTACCAGCACCGTCGTTTTCAGAGATCACTCAGACAAAATGAGGAGACAGCCTCTCAGAAGGTGTGGGGAGGGTGGTTTGGGAGCCTTTTGATTTTCTTCTCCTGTCACTGTGTTCATGGAATTGGTTATTTTCTCTGAGCACCCACCCAGGTGCTCAGCGTGTGTGGGACTGTGTCTGGGAGACTGGCTGGTAAATTTGATAGGCTTTTTATTATCTTTATTTTCATTTAAACATTGACATCCCATCTCATTGCTTTCTCTTGGCTGTAATTAAAGATCCTGTGGAATTAAGAAGCATTAAATTCCTTGAGATTTCAGCCTTGGGAATTTGCCCAGAGGCACACAGCTT
Organism: Oriolus oriolus; assembly: GCA_013400235.1. Classification (NCBI taxonomy): domain Eukaryota; kingdom Metazoa; phylum Chordata; class Aves; order Passeriformes; family Corvidae; genus Oriolus; species Oriolus oriolus. The sequence goes on along the minus strand of VXBT01015951.1, from coordinate 13,694 downwards.
ACAGGCCTTCACTAGGCTTCACTTTCCTGGAGTCACCTCCCCCTCCCCTGCTTTATCCAAGCCTTTGTAAAAAAAAAAAACATCTTTTCAGTTTTGCTAATTAATTGCTCTTGCCAGCCAACAGATGTTTTGTAGCCTTTGAAGACTGGGCATAGTCAGGTTTATAATTTCTGTAGCCTTACACTGCCTATGCAATTTGAACAAGGACACCTGAAGCTCAAGAGAAAAACAGGTTATTAAAGACAAATAAAGAGTTACAATAATTGAAGAACATCATCCCTCCTTGTATTGGATTGGATGAATATTCTCATCCCTTTACCAAAATTTTTTAAGTTCTGGGCATGGTGCTCCATTGTCTGAGAATGAAATTATCATTCAGGAGATCTCGTAGAATTATTTATTTGTTTATAATTTGTGATCTTAAAGGCCATGGTAAGGAAGCCACAAAGGTAACCTTGGGCAGTGCAGAGGAAGAGATTCAGGCTTGAACCTGGCTTAGCTGAGCCCTGAGGCTGGGAGAGGAGTTGCTTTGGCTGCCCCTCAGTGACTCTGCTCACACCCCGTGGGCTGTTCGACTGCTCACACTCTCTTGTGTAGGGATGTTTGGGAAGGCCTTTGGCAAAAACATTACCAAGACTTGTTCTTATTGCTAAGGATAGCAGTTAGTACAGCAGAATTGGTGGGTCAGGGCACTTGATCTTCCCTCCTGTTGCCTACATTATTAAAAATGATCTCACTGAAACAAACATCATCAATCAGTGCCAGCTGCAGTTTAGCAGGAGTGTAGACAAGGACAAACCACACATTTGCTGCCTGCAGAAAGAGACTGTTTGGGCTGGTTTAACTGCAGCAAAACACTGGAAGCAAACCGACCCTTTTACCAGGAAGAATATATATTCTGCTTTCAAATACGACCAGGAAGGCAACCCACGCTCCTGGATACAGAGCAGGAATGGGCCAGAAAATGCCACTGCTGAGAGCTGAGTATGTCCTGTTAGTGGAGACATAGATCTCACTGCAGTTTTACTTCCACGTCACAACAGGCCACAGCATCTCTCCTGATCTACTGCAGCATCACTGAGAGCAGTTTGGGTTCACTGCGATTCCTCTGCTGGGGAAAGAAAGGAGTGTCTTGGGAGAATGTTTGTAAGCATCAAAATATTGATGGAAGGAAAGAAAGAAGAGGGTTTTCATTGTTGCTTTTAAAAAGCCAGAATGGAGGGTGAGATGTTGTTAAAATTAGGATTGGTGGAAGATGAGAAGGGCTCCTATTTAAGAGTGGGCAGAAGAACTAGGGGAACGCTTGAGGAGAGTGATGGTGGTCCTAAAACAGTGTATGAACTCACCCTGAACTGTCTCTTCTGCTTAGGGCTTTGTCACCCACTGCTTTAGCTCCCTGTATCCAAAGCGGTTATTTTGGCATTAATTCACATGTGCTTATTTGCCTCACCTGGGTATCTGGTTTGAGGTTAATAGTTTAAAGAAAATTGGCCTGAATTCTAGATTTCTTTTACATTTTAGTGGTTTCACTATTACCTTATGACAGATGCACAGAAAATGGCCATAATAAGGCGAAACAGGTGTGGTCAGATACGACCATCACAGAAAGCATGTGAGTTTTGGGGATGGAGGACTGTTAGCAGGATCACTTTACCTGTGTTACCACAGGGTCTGCTCAGCAGCATGGACAGGCTCCCTGACACCCCATCAGGTCTGAAACCTGATTGAAATGTGCATTCAAAAGCAAGAAGCAGGACTGACAGTGACCTCTTAGCAATTATAGCAGTTCAAGGGGAAAAAATAGGAGATGGGATAGTAGAGGCTCAGACCTTCTCAAACCCATGAACCTACAAAGAAGGCCTTACTGATTACTGTGATTAACATGCATGTTCCTCAGTTTGCAGGCCTTCTTTTGGTTATCTGGCTGTCCCCAGGCACAGCACTGGGAGGACAAGTGGAATCCAAGGTCTTACAGATTGTAGGAGCCCAGGAAGAGTCTCTCCTCAGTCATCTGTGCAGGAGGAAGATTTTCATGTCATTCACCCAGTTTCAGCACAGGAGAGCCAGGGAAATGCAGAGGCACTTCCTACCTCAGACAAATTTCAATTAAAATTCCTCTTTGAAGAGTCGGCACTGTATCTCAGGAGAGGTTAACAGCATGGCATAGAAATGTGAGAGCATACTTGAACAGATCCCATCCAGAAATTTTAAGCTCAGCAGACACAGACTCCTCTTTCGAGCCCAGAGAAAAGATTAGTTGGGTTATGCAATTGCTGGAGCTGGCGTAAAACCAGCTGCATGCCAATTACCAGCCTGTACGCAAATACTTGTACTGAAACTCAGGATGCAGCTGGACGTGGGTTTGGGCACCCTTCCAGGATTATTCCAAGCCACATTATGACAGTTTTGAAAGAGAAGAGCTCTATGGAGCCAGTAATTTTTTACAGCCTTTCAGAAAATGGAGGAAAGTACCACTACATCCAGATCTTGACTATTTTTTTCAAAGAGAGAAGGAATTTCTGCATGTTGATGCGAATCAGGAAGTACTTGAGGCACTTGCACTCCAAGACAGAAGGCCATCAGTCCGTTTGCCAAGTTTAGGGCCTGAGTGCCAGATGTGCTTGGGATAGAAAGCAGCCTGCTTGGTTTGTCAGGGGCTGTATGAAAAGAGTTACCATTATCACCAGATAATGCCAGAGCTGAAACTCCTAGGGGTGATGCAGGGAAGTCCTGCTGCATTCAGGTGCCCCTGGCCCTGCCGAGGTTTCTGCTCCTACTCCTGCTTGACTTCCATGTGGAAAGCAGGCCTGGATGCAGCAGCAATGCCAGACAAACTGCCATGCAGCATTTACTCTCATAGAAAGAGCTGATGCCAGGAGAACAGGGACATGGCAGTCTCACAGTTACATATCTCAGCTGGTGGCAGGGATAAATGGAGAGCTGCCACCAGCATACATGAAACATTACACGATCATTTGATCAAAATATTATATAGCAAATGTCCTGACAAGGAGAGGCTTTTAAAATGCTTGTGTCTGTCTTGGCAACACAAAAGTGAATCAGTCAAAGAATGCAGCTTCATCCTGGCAGAAGAAATGAGATGAATATCCTGTGAGGAGAGAACTTTGTTAAAACTTCAGGGCAAAAAATAAAATTAAGTTCTCTCAGCACCATTTCTCAAATTTGGCCCACAGAGATGATGTGAAATGTAAGATAGTCTTCAGCGGAGAGGTGGTTTCCTTATGGGTTCTGTTTGGCTCAGTGGACCCCATATCTATTATGTGAACCCGAGCATCAGTTTCCACTTTTTCTGTCCTGGAGTAGGACTCTCTCTCCACGGCTTCCCCATATTTCTTCAGATTCCCTTGAATGTTGTCTGTCTGCCCTTGACATCAGGGAAGGAAGGAGGTGGGGTGAGTCCCTGTTGGAGCAGGCGGACAGTAAGGTTTAGGTTCCTGTGTCTTACACCAGAACTCCGAGCGGCAGAACAGCTGGTCAGAGGTGAAGGGGGATGGTTGAAAGATGCCTCTGCAGTCTTACCCCCTGGACACCTGATTGGTGGCTCACTGAAGAGTTTGTGGAGGAATCTGCAGCCAGTGGAAATGACCTGGAGGCATTAGGAAGCTCTGCTGGCAGTAACTCAAGTTGTTGTAGGGCTGGCAAATAAACACACTGCCCCTCAGGAGCAGGAGCCCCTCACCTGGGGGTACATTTCAATCGTGGCAAAAGCTCTGGAGAAGTTATGAGGAAAAATGAATGTGCAGCAACTGTGGTGAGTCAGGAAGGGTGGCTTGGTTGTGTGTCAGCTGATCAATGTGACGCCGGAGGGCATAGGTAGCATTTCAAGAGGGCACACAAAGAGATGCCTAGGTCTGTTCAGCCTTCAGTGGACAAAATTGGAGGATGCCTGATGCAGAAAACAAGGGTCATGTTGTGAAAGACACAGGCAAGGCAAGCACTGATACAGCTGCTTTGGGTCATTACACCAGATTATGTCTGATAGGATGCGCACTGTTAAAGATAACCAGACAGCAAAAAAAAACTCCAGTACTGGGGTATGCGTCAGAGCCTCCAGGCTTTCTGCAGCCTGCTGGGACACCAAGGAGACTGCCCTCTTAGTGCACCCAGTGCACAGCACATCATCACCCTTTCTGCTTCTTTTGTGAAGAAGGCAGAGAAAAGATGATTTGGTTTGGATTCAGAAGGTTTTAGTGATGCTTGAATACTCAGATGTCCACAGCTGGGTGTCCTGGCTGAAATCCATTCTCAGAGGTGTGTTTTTGGGACAGCTGGAAGTTAAGCACTGCCCAAGAGTGGTCTGTCATCAAAGGACTCTGAAGAGGCACACACCAGTACCCTGCAGAACCAGCTCACCTCTTCATGAGTGTGCTCCTGTAACTTGGACACAGGTATCCCCATCAGGGAAGTCTGGGATACCTGAGGATCAAGTCATGGCTGCTGTGAATGAAATGAAAGCTCATTCCTGGCTGTTGGCATATTGCTGCTCTTTCTGAGCTCAAGACTGTCTTCTGGGGTGAGCCAGCGATGTGTCACTCTCCCTAGACAGTGAGCTGAAACTCATCACTGATTCACTGCAGTGACTTAAATGAATACAATTTTCTTTTTGCTACCAAAAATCAGAAGATTGAAGGGCAGCAGTTTTTTCATTCATCTTAGTCCAGATGTCCCCTTTGCATGAAATGGGGGACAGTGACAGTGACAGTGACATAGGTTCTGTATTTCAAATACTGGAACATTTCTTTATACGTGCACATGACGTGCTTTTAAATATATGTCATCTTCCAGATGGGTGTTTTGTATCATCAAATGCTTATCAGTAGATAAAAGTTTAAAATTAAGTATGCTTTCATAAAAATTGAGAGTGGATTGCTAATGGAGTGTTGTGAGTACTGTGGTAGTAGATGATTAATAATTTTAGAAAGACAAAATAATTTGGGTTGGAAGGAATGTCTGGAGGTCATCTGGTCCAATCTTCTGCTAAGAGCAAGGTAACTTCAGAAGAGGATCAGGTTGTTTATTGCTTATTAGAATCTCTAGAGACGGAGATAGCACCAGTTCTCTGATCAATCTGCTCCTGTGCTTAACCACACTCTTGCTGGGAACAATACTTATCTGAATTCTAATCAGTGTTTCCTACGTTGCAGCTGGTACCTGTTGCCTCTTGTCCTTGGGCACTTCTGAGAAGAGTCTGTGTTTCTCTGTAGTCTTCCTTTAGGTAGAGACAGGCTGCAATTAGAGGTCCCCCTCCCCAGTCATCACTTCTTTAGGCTTGTTCTGCCTCTTTCCGTGACTTGGAGAAACCCACAGGAAGCCCCTTGGATTGTTCCAGTTATAAGGTCTGTATCTGTTAATGTACCTGTCAACCCCATGAATTATATTGAGTAAACAGTAACTCAGGGCACTTGGCTTCTAACACCAGGTTCAGAATTTGACTGGACAAAGTGAGGCAATTAGCATCTCGTCCTGAAAATTAATATCCCTGTAACAGAGCCAATATATTACAGGAAAGCTCCTCACCTGCAAAGTCAACAGGGTCAAACAGCTTTTCAAAAGCTTATGATGGGAAAAGAATGAGGTGGGTAAAGCTGTAAACAGGTAGTGCTGTTCATGCAGTTACCATCTGCAAAGGAAATGGCAGAGCTGGGGCTGGTCAGACAGTGTTGTGTCTGCCTGGTTATTTAACATCAAGGACATGTAATGCTGATGGCAGGGGTGTGGTTAACAAAAGTAGCCTTGATTTGAATCTCCCTCATCAAAGCAGAGTAATTATTACAGAGCAGAAAGCCTCCACCAGAGTGGAGGGGAAAGGAATCATTTAAATGTAAACCTGGGCCTGGGTACTTCAGAGAATCAAGATCCAAGCAGGCAGAAGCTGCTGTGGTCACTGGAAGGTGGCTTAAATGGAGAAACCACTAAGATCAGCGAATCTAGCAGGATTAAGGACAGAGACGATGTCCTTTAGCACAAGCCAAGTGTATTGAGCAAAAAAACCAACCTCACTTCAGAACAGGACTGTTTCTGATGAGCAGAAGCACATCTTAAACTGAGTTCACGCCCAAGTGTTTTCTTCCATTTGGATGTGTGTAGGGGTTTTGTGTTACTTGTTGGATTCAGCTTTTGCTACTCTCTTCTGTAGTATTTTGGATCACTTTGTCCATGCACGGAACCCTTTGGGGCCATGTGTCTGCATCTTGTGCCCAGTGGCTTCAGGGTGCAGGGTAAAATGGTGTCCAGTAGCCTGACACAGACTTGCACACACATACAGGCACTTCCCAAAGAAAAAGGTGATCATGGAACATACCTTGTAACTCCGGGGTGTTCACCCCAAAGGGCTGGATATTTTGCAGCATTTTTCCCTTTACAGAGTTAACCAGGTAAATGATTTGGTGTCTTATTTTAATAAGGCTGAGAGAAGGAAGAATTCAAGGCATGCACAGAGAGAGGAATAACCCAAGTACAAATGTCTTCTCTGGCTGAACCTGTTCACGAAACAGATACTCCCTTTGGGGAGATGGCTAAAAAAGAGTGGCCCAGAGCTTGTTGTCCTCTAAGGAAGTAGCTAAATGGTTGCAAGAACCCTGTGAGCTTGTCTTCACACACCTCTGTGATGAGAAGAGTACCCCATCCAGCTGGGTGAAAGGTAATCAAATGATATATTTTTATTTAAGCAGCAAAATAGGTGGCTAGGATTAGAAGATTTATGCTCAGGTTCTACAACCCAGTGTTCTTAGTTACTGAGCAGTTGGAAGTACAAACCCACAGGCTGCATATAACACTGATTGCTTTTGATAGAAATAAAGAATATCTTGCTGTTACCATCAAGCCTTGAAACTGACTTCCAGCTAATGACCCAAATAAACTGTACTTGAAATTTTATAATTGAGATCGAAGGCTGTCTGGGGCTTCTAGCTGGGACACAGATTCCACATCCATGAGCTTTTGAGTATGGTCATTGAGCTGAAATGGAGAAGGTTAAAACTCTCATTTTCATTACCAAACTCCCCCCATCTCCCAATACAAATGTGACATTTCAATTTTGCACAGTCCAACTCTTCTTAAATCATCTGTATAAAAACTTCAGATCTTGATTGATGATGGATGAGCTATTGTCTCCTAAAGCACCCAGTTCTCATTACCCTTTAAGACAGAGCTTATTAATGATGGACCTGAAGTACTTTCCCAGTGGATCATCAGCAATGAACTATGCTGAGGGATCAAAAGACTTGGTTTGGCATGAAATTTCCAGGCCTGTTTTCAGATAATGCATTCAGCATCTCGGGTGAAACAGAAGAAGAGATCCCCATCACTGGGGTGCTTATGGTGAAGATGCAGCGCTGTCAGCGTGCAAAGCTACTTCAGCTCTAGCAAAGCTGACCTTGGAAATTCAGGTGTCATCAACATGTGTTATATAATACATACATGCAGGATATACCTGTATGTGGTGTGGTGTAAAAGAGAGCTGCTTCCTTCACAGCCAGTCAGCTTGAAAGGTGTGAGATATATTCTGGTTTGCTTTTGAAGTGGTTAGGGCATGCCCCACTGTTTTTCCTAATTAACTCCCTCCCCTTTCCCTGCCCACTTCAGAGCTAGTTCTTTTCCCTCTCACCATGCCATCTTCCAGCGCATCGTGCCAGCTGGTTTTGTAGCACCAGAGAAGAGCTTTTAATTTGCAACCTTGAATAGCAATAGCCATTTTATAACCAATTTTATAACAATTTTAGAAACCAATTCTACAGCTAAATAGATGTTTACAACACCCACTGCATGTAAACATACATGAGTAACTTTCACTCCAGGATACATTACAGAATGAGAACATGTTTTGCCAATTTAACCCACGTTAGAAATTGGATAGCAGACCATGAGGGATTACACTGCACACAAAAACAAGTCAGCTCAATAAAATGCCCTTTTAACAGATGGAAGAAAAGTGGTTTCCCTCTCTGGTCTAAGCAGATACCACCTTTGCACAGCCAGTGTCCCTTTGACTTATTTGCAGTAATCATATGCTTCTGGTGGCTGGTAATGTGTTTTCAGTGACTCCAGTCAAACTCTGAGTCCCTTTTTGAACTTGGCAGACTAAATATGAACTGTGTGTGATGTACATGTCTGTGTTCCTGGCACTTTAGTGTGAGATGCTTGTGTTTCTTGGTTGCCAGAGACCTGTACGTTTCCTTTTCTCATGTTAGTATTGTATGATAGGTTACCAAAGTCTGTGGGAATGATTCACTAGGCTAATGAAAGCAAGAAAATAGCAGCTATAACAACAGATAATACATATCTGATTTAGCTTCCTGAGTAAATAACCATTTAAGAGAATTTTAATAGTATGCAGAAATAAGTTCCCCACAATCATTTGACAGTAATAAGCAAAATAATGACAGAAGTCAGTGGCAAGGACACATGCTGATATATTTTCATATAACTTTGGTTGCAGAATTATACTGCTTTTAGGTCAGTGGAATAGCTCTAATAAGGAAGATGATAAGACTTGTCGTTCACTTCAGAATCAAGTGGCAAAAGCCCTTGGTGCTACTCCTTTGCTCAGGGCACAGGCTGCAGCTCTGGTGCCAAAATGGGAGATCATGGTACTCTAAAGTGTGACACCTTCCAGAAAGATGTCCAAAGTTGTCTGGCACCTCTAGGAACTCTTTTCCCAGAGAAAGCAAGTGGGTCTTGTGCTTTAAAATCCCGTTTTGTACCTTGATGTCCCTGAGCAGGGTGGAAGCCCAAGGATAGCACTTGCTGCTAGCTGGGTCATACTTGGACTCACAGTTTTCCAGCGTCACAAAAAATTGTTTTAGAAGACAAAAATACTCACCCCCAAGTGATATTTAAAATATGTTTCACTCTGAGCAGTCTGGTTTTGGGCTTCTTTGCCAGGAACTGGCTTCTTTGTTCACAAAATCCAGTCAGGGACTTGGAATTGTCTCTTCTGCTCCAGCACTGGAAAGAGTTCAGCAAAGAGGCACCTCAGGTGTTGCACACAGGAGAAGAAACCTCGTTTTGCCTGGCTTCCATTGTTGGCTCGCCTGCACAGGCAGAGATCCTGCCTTTCTCATCCTGTTCATTGTTTAACTTTATCTCTCACTTTCAGGGCTGTAAATTAAAATGAGATGATGACTTTATGATGATGAGTTCATTATACAGCAGCTCTATTGTATATTGATTATAGTTGTGCTTCATTTGCTTAACATGTAACAGGGTTTATTAGCTCTTCCCAGGCATTGTTCTTGCTAAGAGAGGGCAAAGAAGTGCAAAATGCATTTTGAGTTTAAGTCAGCGAAGCCAATGCACCTATGCTGATTTACACACACCAAGGACTTGGTGTAAAGTAGGATAGCAGGTTGGTTTGGGAAGGTGGAGTGGAAATGAGTCTGGGTCCCAGAGGGCAGGAAGAGTCAAATACAAGTGCTCTAAAGATTGTACTAAACTCTGAACTATGTGTTACTTAATATCCACAAGAGCCCACCTTTGATATTACTCAGGTTTATTTGCACCTCAGCGCATCAATAACCTGGAAACTTTAATTCTGTCACCTGTGAAAAATGGTGCAGTGCAGGGCAAATGAAGGTACTGTATCCCATTTTGGGGAACAAGCAGCAGAAACAGCACTTGCTATTCAGTGATAAGGCAAGTCAGAGCATTTTTTGTGGTTACTTTTAGTAAATCACAGTGGGAGGTGTTGGCTTCCCTGAAGTATAGTGTACAGTACGCTTCCTAGTTAACCTTTATGCTGAAAAAAAGTCTTTCTCCACAAATTGAAACTATTAGAATTACTTTTGGATTGAGGTCCTGCTATACAAGAATGCATCGAAGTTCGTAGCAGGAAAGAAACTTGAATAGGTATTGTCATGAGGGGATGCTCTGAAACCAAGAAATTATGCCAGTTCAATGTGCCAACTGATAGAGGAACTGTGTAGAATTGTGTGTGTCTTTAAGAAGCTATAAATGCAGATTTTACAGGTTTTTAATTGTTTTTATGTTATTTTTAATCAAAATCTGGGCCATAATGGATTAGGTAATCCGGTGTAGCTGGGACAACACAAACATCATCACTAATCGTGATTTCAAGTGTTCTTATAAGTCCCCCTTTCTCCCCAGAGCAAAATTGTTAACAGATGCTGTATGGTTTTTTTCTGTGATCATAAGAATATCATACAGACAGATCATTGCTATATGTCTAATCTGGACTCTTTTTTTGTATAAGATTATTATCACTGTTTTCATTTATAAGCCCCTTTTCAATGAAAAGCCAAGCTTTTAAACCAGAGGTTTCTAAGAAACAGTAATACTGATTAATGTGGTGGAAAGATGTATTTACAGATGATCCTTTATTTAATGCATTACTTGACTGGGGGCTGCCTCATTTACATACTGTGGCCTGTAAACCCTGAAATTTAAAAAAGAAATAAAACACAGTAATTCCTTCCGTGGTGTGGGTAAACGTTTGCATTCCCACTACAGCTTTTAAAGGTTTTCCTGGCATATGAGGACTATCAGACCACCTTACTCATTGCTACTACCATAGTCAGGAATTACTCTCCGTGTCTCCGTGAGAAGTGTGGCACTCCTGGCTCTATAGCACCACTTAATGTCATTCCAAGGTGCCATTAGTAACTAACCTTCAACATTTCTCTGCTGAGGCTTGAATCTCTGACACTGAGGGTTTTAGATTCATAGCTCCTGTTAACTTTGATGAAAGTCACATGCGTTGTCTCCTGCTTTGGAAATAAAAGAGACAGGTTAAGCAGAGGAATTGTGAATCTGAACAAGGGTTTAGAGGGTAAAAAAAATAAGTTTTTGCTCTGGAGGAAACCCTGGTGCTACAACCAACAGCTGTAAGATTTTCTTGTTGAGATTTGACGAATCAAGTCTTTAGAGACAGGACAACAAAGGTGTTTTTCTAAACAAACTGCTATAAATACAAAAATAAAAAGAAAACCCCAAAAACCCAACAAAACACACAAAAGCCCCACAACCTAAGAAGAACCCCAAAACTTTCACCTGTTTAAAAACCATCTCCCTTTAACACAAAGCTTCCAGCAAGGCATGTCAATAGGAGTTTTGGATCATAGTGTTTGAGATTTGGATCGTTGCTATGGAGTATTTGAGTGTTTTGGATGATGGTATTACAGCAGCACAGGCTGTAATTAACATCTTCTCCAGTCCTCGTGCTGACAGGCCCCTTCTCGTGTCTTGTGGGCTCAGCACAGCACAGTTCTTTATTATAAATTTTAAGCGTTTCTGCAATTCAATGAAATGCAGTATTAGTGTGATTGATGGCTTGTGTTTTTAAAGTCATTTAAGTGTTGAAGGTTATCTTACCCACAAAATACAGAACTGTTCCATACCTCATCACACTGGAACAAAAGGTAAACAGCTGTATGTGTCAGTCTTCATCAGGTTTCTTCTGCATGTGAACAAAGGGTTCCTGTTTACAAATACCGTGAGCTGCTTGTCCGCCAGTTTTCAGATTATTAAATGAGATTACAGTGTGATTTTTTTTTTTGCATTTAAGTTTCATGCCCTCTCTCGAACACACATTTAGCAATAGATTTAATCAGCTGTCTGAAGTCTTACAGGTATGTTATTCTCTTGTTCTTCTGCACAGAGATACTGAATGGAGGGGTGTACGTTGGCCAGAACAAATTTCTCTGCTTTGCAGACACCATTCATTGGCAAGACATCGTGCGTAACCCCTGGGCCTCCAACTTCACTCTGGTTCCAACGAATGGCAGCTCAGGATGTAAGTACTACTTTTATTCTCAGCCTTGTCATCCCCTTGGCATGAAACAGGATAAATATGGCCACAAGCTTTCCCTGATCCTCTGTTACGGAGAATTATATTGGTAAATTTTCCTTTCATTGTTCTCTGCATTTTTCTAAGTTTATCTACTATTGGGAGGACCACTTAGTCTGTTCTCAGAAACAGTGTCTGTAGCAGGTATTTGTGAACATCATAGATTTTCTGAATTTTCTCATCTGCTTTCTCTCTTCTGCATTTTCTTTTTCTTCTTTATTGCTAAAGCCACTGTGGCGCTGTGGAAGCACAGACGTTCTTGTTTGCTTTGCATTTGTTCCTGCTGCTCAGCTGGTCCTTGAGTCACAACGGTGTGTCTGTGGCATCCTAATTAGCTGCTGGAGTAATCATGGTACAAGCTTACAGATATTCTGACTTTAGACGAGAAGTGAACCTCAAAGAATTAGTTATCCTGTTGTCTTGTGTGCACATCCCTGAAGAGAGAGAAAGAGAATTTGCAGAGGATGGGGTGTTCTTCACAATATAACCAATAATTCTCTGGTTTTTACTACGTTTTCTTTATTTTAATGGTTTCCAGTCCAAACTTGAAATGTCTGTGTGCTTAGAGTTTCTCTATTTCCCTTCCCTAGAATTACTCACCTTCAGTGAATCGTTCTTATGAATCTTGCAGCAATAACGAATTGTAGTGAATGGTGGTGACAGGGATACAGAGTGTTTAAGCCAAATATTCCATAATGGAATAAAGTGCATTCAGAATGAATGCTGTGCTATTAAACAGTACCCTCAGGATGTACCAGCATTGAAATTCAGAGACAAGCTGGGAAGAAATTTATATCAGGTGTCAAAGGTGGCACCACAGTAAACATGCTTTTCTGAGCATTCCAGATATAGGGACATTCTGGATTGCTTTCCACATCTGAAGGTGTCCCTTGAGGATGTATAAATGACTGATTGCCTCTCTAGTTTTCACTACAGCCAAGAAACAATTCATTTCTTCTGTTGTATGTTGGGAACTCAAGGAAAAAAACAAAGTTGAGACACTGGGTAGGGACCATTTGATGAGTCCCCATAATTTCTAAGCAGCAACTTGTTTTTAACCAGGTGCTTTGTGGTGTAATAGATTTCATAGAAGGCTGACTTGCTCATCTGCTCCCCGTAATACCAGAGCACAGGTACTTGAGATAAGGCTTCCTCCAGGAGACTGCCAAGCTGCTCTGCTCCTCGACGTCCCAGTTCCTGGGATGAGCCTCATCACTTCTGCCTTCTGGCTGGAAACCTGGCATAGTTGTAATGCAGCCAGCTCTCTTATTTGCATTTCAAAAACCCTCATCACTGCTGATGATCAGTTCTAGGCAGAAGTGATGAAACCTTTGAAGGTGAGGGAATGCCTGTACCCTTTTAAGAGTCATTGCTTCAAGAAAAAGACTTGGTTCTTACTCTATTTTGTTCTGTTATTGGGTTTTCTTTTAACCTTTCCCAGTTCTTCAAGACAAATGCTTCTGCTCTTTTAAAAAAGCAACCAACATCAATACTATCTTTTTGAGCTAACAGGAGTTTTACTGATGACTCCAGAGGAACTGGAACCAGATCCGTTCTGAGTACTTTTAGAATCACACCCTGAAAGCAAAGAAGGCAAATATTAGCTCCCACACACACCTAGATGAAAGAATGTCTGTAGCAAAGTCCACTTTTCTTCAAACGTTTTTTGATTCCTTTTGCGTTGCTTTGAAACATAGGGAAGGAACAATTTGTGCTTTGCCATTTGTGCTTGATAAATAAGATAAACAGCATTATTTCAATGATGAGTAAGAGCTATGTACCAAGGCAGCTTCATTAAGATAGCTACCCAAATTTTACTCTGTTTTTCCTTACTTGGGATGAAGCAGTGTGGCCTTGCAGGGCCTAGAGA
>VXBT01015875.1:7500-11583 GCA_013400235.1 Oriolus oriolus | reverse complement strand
AAAAAATCATCATGGCATTAACATAAGGACAGGGGGGGTTACAGTCTGCTACAATAAATAATATTTTGAGCAGAAATGGTGAGAGGAGAGCTATGGTAATGCAGAGAAGCCGAAGAGGGGAGTGATCATCTGTTCCTACCTGTCACACAGCTGATGAGAAAAAAAAAAAGCTAAACCACCTGTTCTTTTCTCATTAGGATTTTAGATGATAAAAATGTACAAGCAACTGCTCTCCTAAATGTGGAGAGCCCTGAGTATGCTGCATAAGATAATTAAGTGGTAAAAATTACATGTGCTTTTATGAATAAAATTAGTGAGAAGGAAATATTTCTCTGGTAGCAAGAAATCTGTTGTGGTTCAGAACAGTTTTAGTGTGAGGGAGAGCTGACAGGTCAGTATGAGCTCTGGTGAGGGAACTTGGATGAGGAAAAAAATGTGTGGCTGTATGGACTGAGTTGAGTAGTATTTGAGGGGAGAAGATTGTTTCCCTGCCCCAGATAGGATAGCTTGGGGAAAAGGTCAAGGGTGACTACGAAAATCTCATGAAAAATGGATGTACCAAATGAGGGGGAAACTCTTGTTGTAGTGGGGCAGTAGTCAGAAAAATTTTTGATGCAGCAATATAGACTTGCTATTTATTATTGTGCATATGGAATCAAGGTATAATTGTAGAAGTGGTACTGCTTTACTTACTAAGGTTTTATTCAATATGTTCAGTGTGTTTTCATTATAGTAGTTATTACCTGTGGTATGTTTTATTGTTCCCTACTACCTGGCTTCCAGAGAAACTGTTTAGGAAGGGAGGAGTAAATTGCCTTGTTTTCTGTTTCATGTCTTCTAAAGAACTTTTGACCAAGATACACTTTGAGAACTTCTTTGGAGTGGTGATGCATGAAGAAGAAATAATAAGTTTTGTCAAAAGTAAAGGTTGAGCTGCAGACCTGTCATATCAGGGGATAAATACATTTAATTTTAAATTGATACAGACTTAGATAATTCCTTGAGAAATAGTTAACATGAATTCCCTCAGTATTTAACTATAGATATTTTCAGGCTAGGAGAACACCTTAAATATTATTTTATATCTAAGTTGTTGATATAGTCTTTAGAGGGGAAGATTTTCTTATGATTTACGCAGCATTGTCCATTTAGGCTGTTTTTAGTTTCACTTTAACAAGTCTTAAGACTGACTCTGAAGTATATTCTTTTCCTGTTTGAAGCATCTCTGCTTAGAAGTACTGGGGACATGAAGGTTGCAATAGTGGGTTGTATAATGCCTCTAGTCTGGTGTGCGGTTTGCAAGAAAGGTTAGCATGAGGTGTTTTAAGAATTTTCAAAATCCTACAGTAGAGAAATAAATAGTAGTTCTTCCAAATAGTTATTGGCATGCACTTAACTTCATGGGATTTTTTTTCAGAGCTTTGCTAGCGGCAGTAATTCTTTAACTATACACATTTGTCATTCATATAAGCTCTGGTCTGAGTGCTTACCTCAGAAATGGCTGCATCAGAAGCAACATTAACTTGTTATTGCAACGAGAGAGACATAGTGCAACCACTTATTATAGCAGCAGATTGTGGACAATGGTGGTCTTCTGCCCATTGTTCTCAGGCGGATTTTGATCAACTACCACTGTTTTTCAAATAATTAGTTTTACATTTCTGTAGGTATATCCATAGCCTCTTAAGGATGCTTATAAAATTTTTTACTCAGGCAAAGGAGGATGCTTTTAAACCAACTTTCAATGTTAGCTACATCTTCTCTTCTATCATATGTTTTTGTAGTTTTGTGTTAAGATAACACAAGCATATGATAGCATTTTGTTATTTTTATAGCTTACCATCTGCCCTCTTGTTTTTTAGTTTCCTATAAGAAATGTCTTACCTCTTTGCTGTTTCATCACAAGAGAACTTTTTCCTACGTATTCAGGGTTTTCATTATACTTCTGGAGCCCATGTTTTTATATGCAGATTGAATTTGGGAAGGTTTGTTGTGGGGAGGTGAACGGAGAAAGTGTGCCATGAAACAGTCTACATGTATACTATTCCTGTGCATGCTTGTAACTTTGCATGTGTTGTTGAACACAATTGCACATTAGGCAGAGATATTTTTGCAGTTCTGCAGTTTTCTCTTCAGCTTAATTGTGAAGATGGGGTTTTTTCCACGTGGAACAGTCTCTGCTGTGCCCTGCTAGATTTGTAACTGGCATAAGGCATAATTGAAACCGCACTCCATGATAAATGTTAGTAGGGTGCCCAGAAAAGTTTGTACATATGGAGCAAGTGAAAAGGCTTAGTCTTAAATTTAGGAGTTAAAAAATAACTTTGTCTTAGTGACGCCCAAAATTCAGCTATGTGGCTGATTAGGTGTGACTGATGCTTGTGGGAAGGCAGCGTGGTCCAGTGGATACAGAACTGGGTGTTACATATGGAAAATGAGTTCTATTTTTGGCTTACTACTTGCCGTGTGATCTGGAGGGAGTATCTTAATCTTTTAGTTTTCCATTTGAAAAATGAGGATAATGATGCTTACTCACCTTGGGAAAGCACTTGGAAATTTACAAATGAATGTAGCTGCTCATCAGCAGATACTAACTATTGCCAAGCTAGAAGATTAAATGAAACAAAGACTCCCACATACTTATTTTTATTTTTTTGTTCATGTAGAATTGTTGTATAGGAGGGTGTTCTTAAATTGGTTACGCAGAATATGTGTTGCATCAGATGTTTCAAAGCTATACTGTCCTTCCAGAAATTGCTTCCACATACATCTAAAAATGTTAGCTTGAAAGAAAAAAACCACCTGCACTGACACTACTTTAAGTGTCATTTCACCTCTATTCTTTACTTATATATCCATTTACAAGTATTTGTGATATTTAATTATGTTGAAGCCTTAAAAATACACATCTTACGTTTATTAAATGCATTCGTTCTTAACAAAATCTACACTTCAAAATCTCCAACTGATTTTCTCCAAGCAAATGAGAGAATTTTATTTGGAAGTTCAAACAAGGTGTTTGTTCTGAATCAGGAATAAGTTTCTGATGCAAGACACTGGACCAAATAATTGTATGCTCAGTCTGAGAGGTATACATGTATAATAGAATTTATTTAGTTGATTACTGTGTGGTTCAATACTAGATATTCTCCAGAATGTGTCCTTTATTTTTGCTTATATATATATGCTATAAATGAGATACTATTTATAATTATATAAATATGATGTGTAAGTAGTTAGCAACTTGTATATTAATGTAATTGTATTCTGAATAACCAGGTCACTGATTAACAGTAATGCTCTTGATTCAGTGCTATTTTGCTTTTTTATTACCTTTGAGTTACAAAGAATAACCCAGCATTCCAAATGTTGTATTAAAAAATAAAATGCCAAAATAGCAAAATAAAGTGCAATTGCAATATTAAAGTCTTATTTATAAAATAGAAATTAAATCATGGGGATATTGCAGAAAAGCAGCTTGATTAAATAAGTTACCGTGAGAAGACCTTCGATCATTTTTTGCCTTGCGTTAAAAGTCAGTACTGTCTGTAAAACTAATCCAACTTTTTTTTTTTTAAATATAATTAGATGCTTAGACCTATGGCAGAGTTTAAAATAATGCCTCTTTTTCTTTCTGCCATGAAAAATACATAAATTGTGCTCCTTAAAATAGGGCTGATGTAAACGGGGTTGGTGCCAGGTGTTTAAAAACAAGCATGTGTGATGCATGATGATGATTCCCTAAGTTATGCTTTAAATGTGTATTGTGGTAATGTGTGTAAAACAGAGTGTGTCTGTATGCGTGTTATGCTATGTAACTCAGACAGAAGAGAGAGTTAACCTAAGCTGTATTTTTCTTTTATTTGGTCAATAAATGTAGCTCTTAAAAATTTCAACCACATCTTTCTAAGGTAACATTTACCTCCTCACATCTTTAGCATCTATCAGACATGACATGGGACATATTCATTGACCCTAAAAATTTTCATCAGTCTCATGCTCTGGAAGGGGGCAGCCCCAGCCAGACAAGAGGCTCATTTCAATTTTAACGGCTGTAATTAAAGGTTAATTCACTGAGTCGGG
>VXBT01015875.1:0-2500 GCA_013400235.1 Oriolus oriolus | reverse complement strand
TCTTCCTGCTGCTGCATTTGTACTTGGTAAGCTAACAATCTGTGGCAGTCTTAGACAATAGTAGCAGTAATACTCTATATTAGTAGTACCAGGATAATTTCATCAGTAGATGAGAAGAAGTTACTTACCTAATTTGCTGTCAGTCATCAACATAGTTAAGGGTCTTAACTGTGACCACAGCTGCTGGATACATTCAGTGTCTGTGTATGTACAGTGGAGCCTTCATTAGAGACATCTGTAGGGTGAGGGTTTTGACTGCAGCATGCTGTGCTTGGTGTTACTTGCATTGCTCTGAGCAGTGTGGATGGGATCGAGTGGTGTTTCTTCTTATGACTGTGAAGAGAAAGGTCCTTGTGAAGGATGAATATGTCATTTGACCCCACAAGTTTGTTTCTGAGTAAAAAAAATAGAAATGTGCTTTTAAATTTAAACAAATAAACTGAAGGTAATTTGTTATAAATAAACCTCTTTGTTGCTTAACAGACTGCTAACTGTAGGGCGTGATTTTTTTTTCTTGATTTTTAAGGATGAAAAACTTAAGGAAAACAAAACACAGAAAAACTATGTGTTAGCATGGCCTCAGGTCAGCTGTAATTTTTTGCACTCTAAGGACTATAGATTTGTTTAGGTTAAAATATTATGTGTGTAATTAAATAAAACTTGAAGAAAATTGGCACATCAATATCATGTATGAGAGATGTAGTGCAGTACACACAGAGATTCTTCTGCATTGAGAAAGTGCTGATACAGATGTCTATGTGCAGTGCGTTCAGTGCTTATTTCAGGTTTTTGTCCTTGTGAGTGGTCGACTGTGCATTAGGATCATCCTGATAGAAGCCAAAATAACGTGTTGCATTCTTCAACAACAATGTAGTGAACGAGATTCAAATACAGTTGCATGAAGGTGGCAAAGATGTAGTTTACATTTTGGCATTCATAAATATCTGTACTAGATTTCAACTATAGTGTAGTAAAGGCAGCATTCACTTTGGCTTGTGGGTAATATTGTGTAGAAGTGTTTCAGTTATATTATACAGTTATCCTGACACATGATGTCCTTTTCTGGGGAAAATTTTGAGCTAGATGTTTCTGTTGAAAGGAACCAATATACAGGGGTTGTTATAGTGTAACCCTAACTGTAAGATTATACATTATGGCCAGTAGGGTTCAGTATGTTTTCACTTTAGAGGTCTCTAGAGTACTGGCTGTGTGCCAAAAATCAAAATAATATACTAGAAACCATTTGTAGGAACTTCTTTGAAGTCATTTAGACTCAATGCCAAAATCTATATTAATCCCTCTCAGCAATGTCCACTATTTCAAATTCATAATTAGGATGCAAGGTGAGGCTGACACCTTACTCTGTTATTCTAACTTCTAAACTACTTCAGGTAGTCATAGAATCAAAGGATCTTTGAGGTTGAAAAAGATCATTGAGTCCAACTGCAAACCTAACACTGCTGAGGCCACCACTAAACCATGTCCCAAAGTGCAGTCCTCAGACTTTGCAGTTTAGTGGTCAGTGGAAAAATGGAATCACAAAATTGAAGTAAATTACTTGTTTTTGTTCTGGGAGAATGCCTTTTCCTTGAAACACCTAATGACTAAATGTTTCATGCTGCTTCATGAAAGTCTCGCATATGCATCAGCCACCAGACCATCTGCTTTTCACCTCATAGAAGCATACGAAGTATAAAAGGATAGAAAATTCTGAGGTCTTCCGTGCACAGATATGAATTTCACCAGTTTAAGTGTAGGAATTTTCTGTTAGTGTTATTACAAAAAAATTCCCTTGGTATCTGTTTAAGCCCTTTTTATAGTCCACTAATGCTACCAGCAGACCTTCTGCGGGAGAATGCATACTTCTGAATTTATACCAAGGTTTGTAGCCCATAATTATGTGACTGACTTTAGCTCTTTTCTTTATGCTTGTTTAAAAACTCTGACTTAATCATGACAATATTCTGATTTTGTTGCTACTGAACTTCTTTCTTATGTGTTGTTTTAAAAGATCTTGTTAATATTTTCATTGGATTATTCATGTGATTCATTATGCTCAGCGGAAGAAAAAGGCAAAGATGCCAAATCTCAAATAAAACCAGGTGTTATTGTAATACAAAGCTTTAGGCTCTATTATTTATGCAAAATGCAAGCTGTCTCACTGGCCCCCAGTTACACAGAACAGGTGCACACTCCATTTTGAAAGTTCTTGATTAGTCTGGTATGGAACTACTGGAGTTTTCTACTGTTCATGAACTCCAGGTTAAGGCCCAATTCTGGTTCCTTTATATCATATAGTCACTTTTATGCTCAAAGAGCAATACTTTTTATTGATACAGAGTAACTGGAATTCTGTCTAGTTGATTCTGTTTTAAGAAAACCATAGAAAAATCTAAGGGGTATAAAAGTATTAGAAAATGGATAATTTAGTACTGCTGAAGATTTTGATCATCTCTAGATTCGCAGCTTATATCTGAGAGCAGGTGGAAAGCCTGTGGGT
>VXBT01015848.1:0-11059 GCA_013400235.1 Oriolus oriolus | reverse complement strand
AAAAAACCATCATGGCATCATCACAACAATGTAGAAGATACAAACCACTGCCACTCTCTGAATTACAATTTTAAAATGATACCCACGCGTACCAGATAGGTATCCAGCCAAAGCCCAGGAAAGCATAATGCTGACTTGAATGAACTAGGGACTAAACTCACAGCTGCACAAGTATGCTACAGAAAACACTAGAATTGGGGATGTCTAGAAAATTATGAGGGGAAAAAATATTTCCATCGCTGATTGTATTGCAAACTTATTAATAAAGCAGGAGTATAAAAGTCATTAACATCTGCTGTTAATATTACTCTCTTTAAGTAAGTTTACGTACACCAACAGCTTTTAGACAATGCTGACTAGACATGACTCAATCTACAACTGCTTTTTCAATGTGTACTGTTTCCTCCCATGGATTTCCTACAACAGTATAGTTACTAAACCCTTGAACAGCAACAGACATGTTTCTATATGCAAGAATAAAAGGAGACTAGAACCCTTAGGAAACTTGTTAGCCACAGACTTCCCTGTCATACCAAGTTTAAATGATTCTTTAATTCACACTGCATCAATTCACATGTTTCAAGGACAAAATTAAGCCCTTTTTGGCAGAGTACTGCAGGATTAGTTGTATTCTTAAGATTTTAGATTTGCTCTGAAACATCTCTTACTTCAAGAGCCTGGAAAAAAACCAAAATAAGAAAGATGATCGTGCCCAGGAACCAAGAAGTATAGCACAGGTAACAAATTAAGAATCCCAGATTAGTGATATCAAACTCGCTGAAAATTCAATGACCATGGCACAGCACTAAAAGAGATGTTTATACAGTAAACATTATAAATATCCAAGGATTATAGTAATCCAAACAGGGAAGACAGAATTGCAGCCATCTGAAATTTTACTATCGATAATTGCTAAGAGACAAAAATTTCATGTCTAGAATCAGGGATCAGATAATAAGGACTATTAACAGCACAACAGTATCACTAGCTTACTGCTGGCACAATCTAGTGGAAATAAAATTTCTCACTCAAAAATACTTGGGTTTTGTATGAATTCAAATGGACACAGTTATTTTGCTTCCTACTGTAATGTAGAATATATAGCAAGACCCCCTGCTTGAGATAAATTCTATTCTGAATAACAGTAGACAGTAAAGTACTATTTGCATTGACAGTTTTGTGGAACATTGAATTGTGAAATTATGATGGAAGAATATCTACACATAATTAATAATAAACATAACTGACATGACTCATGCATTTGCTTCCACAGTGCAACAAACTAAGAGTATTATGTGAAATACAGATATACTATAACTCTAAATGTCATTGTTAATTACACAGATTTCTCATTAGAAAAAGGACTTAATTAGAAACTATGATAGAGCAAAGAAAATTTTGCAACTAAACTAGTAGTATAGACTGAATTTAAAGTAATTCCTGAAAGCAAACCCAAAGAACTATTCAGCTTACAAGTGGATGAAGATTTAAAGACACAACATAAGTACTATCTTTCCAGTACTAAGTAAGTACACTTGTATGCATTAAATAGTAATGGGGAATGACATCTGTGTCTCAGGACAAAAATGCACTGAATAGACACTAAAATGAGTAAACAACAATTTCTTCAAGTAATTTGTTTTGCCTCTGCTCATAGAAACTAGTCTTTTCATACTGACTTTAAAAGTTACAGAGCTTTAAGTCTGTTCCTTAATTTCCAGCACCTATTGTCATTCTTTCCACACACTCAGAAAGAAAAATTCAACCCAGCTGCTCGAATGGCTTAATGAAAAAAGTGCTGCTGGAGCCACATCCATCTCTTGCAAAACAGACCGTAATTTCAAAGCGAATATTCAAACCCAAAGGTTTATACAACAGTGAGACAAACCAGATAGGGAAGGCAAATATATATATGTGAATAAAACACGTCACAGATAGAAGAACTGCCTCCAAATGACACAGAAGTTGGCAATTTTACATAGAAAGCTGAGACTAAGGGGCAGTCTGGTTTACTACTTGTGTGTCTCGATAAGAAAAACAATCTACAAGCAGAGACTTAAGCAATCGCACTAACAGACCAGTTTTTCACCTTAAAAAAAGAAAGAAATACGACTTTCAAAAGGAAGATAGAAAACCAAACAAAATATCTTTTAGTAAGTTCTGTATGCACACATTTTTCTCACTTCCTCTTTAACAAATATATATTAGAGAAGCGCCAAAAGGTGCCACAATGAACAGGCACCACCAGAACTTAACAAAGACAGCTTTGCATTTAGACCCAGCAATTAATGCCAATGCTCTCCTGATAAAATAATAGCAAAAATGCTACCATGGAAAAATATGCTTTTAACTTAGGTTTTCATTTAAAGAGCAGAGTAGCTAGTCAAAGCATTTCTGAAAGGGAGACAAACTCATCATCTAATGATGGGTTATGCGGAGACTGACTATGAAAATGCATTTTTGAAAGTAAAACCAAGTCTGGCTTCTATTGCATCGCTGCTCTCTGTCCTTTCTTCCAAATGTCCCCAGATCCATTTCTACTGTTTTGCTCTCTTTGTATTTTAATTTTCCAACTCTATGACAACGTCTCAGAGGACAAGCAATTCTATGTCTCATGCACTAACTAAGGACTCAAGGCACCATGTTGCCAGTTAAAGATAACCTTCTTCACAGAGCTAAATGTCAGTCCCCCTCTGTTCTCAACCCTCACTTAGGGCTTCTATAGATTTTCTTAGAGAAAATAACACCATATCTTTCTCATGAACAGCTTAAATTAGCACTGGAGATGTCTCACAAACAACTTAGTCTGAAACATTTTCAGTGCTATGTAGAAGCAAGCATTTCCTCCACAAATATGTTAGAAGTTAAAAACTGAACCCAAGACTTGGAGTTTTCTCTATCTTCTATAGCTTTATTTCTTTACTCTTTTACTTCAGGAAGTTCAGAGGTTTTTGTAAATTCGGGGTAAAAGGAATTTTTTTGCCTTTGAGAACGATAAAGAAATAGGAGTTTTATCTTATTTTCAGAAAAAAAATTTCAGTCAGGTATATATTTTGGTAATGGAGAGAATGCATATTTTACCTTAACATTTGATTTCTTAGAGAAATTAACAACCACTCCCCATCCGTAGTCATCACCTTCATTCTTCACCTGGAAATATTACAAGATGTTATAACATAATCCACATATAATAACAACCTAGCAAGCACAACCTTTGTATTTTTGATATTTACAACAGCAGTCATGGACTACTATTCATCATGAAAACAGTATTTCTTTTAACGCATTACTGAATGCTTAGCAAAGAAACACAAGTCAAAACTGGTGCTTAGTGTGATGCATGTAATTTTTCAAGATGGTAAACTGGCAGACACAAATTGCAAATTTCAAAAATAAGCAGAAATTAAGAACAAACCAAAAGAAAAATCAAACTACCTTTACCAGTCTTCCTGGCTGTAGAAAGGGCAAGCAGTACTTTGGTTTGTGAATATACTCTTCAATATCTTTACCCAGTTTTGCAAGCTGCTGGCGGATTCTGTAGTATATCACCACATTTTCTTCGTTGGGAATTACTATTTTGTTGTACTGTGCTTCCAAGTTATTGACTCCTATAATGAAAAGTAAAGTCTCATGGAAATTAATAGCTTCATACAGATTGAGAAATCAGTGTTTCACTTTCAGATCTGCATGACTAATATTTTGTGACCACTTTTAATATTCATTTTCTACTTACAAGAACCCATTTTCTGGAAAACTAGAAACGTGTAAATTCATCCCCTGAATTTTATTTATAGAGAATTAAATACCAATATTATTTTTAAAAAATAAACAAGCTTGAGAAACTAGAAAAGGCTAGACACCCAATTATCCAGGAATAACTGATTTAGGTTTGCACAGAGGTCACATTAAAACATGCAGTGATTTTGTAGGAAGGTATTTGATGCCTACCAATGCTTTTTATCTCCTACTACAAAAATAAGATTGCTCAAAGACATCTTCTAAAAAGATGTGTTCCAACAAGAGGGGAGTTGCTAGAAGATGTTCTTCCTAACTGGTTTGAGGCTCTGATTTATCAGCTGAAAAATCAGTATTTTCTTCCTTCACTATTTTTACACTTTATTTAGGCAAATCAGTTTTTATTCTAAGCAGTATGATTCATTCTCTCATTCTGTTAATACCACCAGCAAATATAAGCAAAGGACAGATTATAAAAATCTTTTTCCTCTCTACCAACTCATCCTCTTGCACGCTGTTTTTGAACACTCAAAAACATAAGTAGCCCAGAAATTCCACTTCACTAGGACTTGAGAGACAACTCAGGGTAAGTGCTCCTTAGTTTTACCTGCCAATTTTTTAAAGAAATAAGCCATTCATTCATACTCATGGCACACTTTCTTCCTTAGTCTAAGTAGCCAATTCTCTCCTTTGTGTTTTTAATTGCAGCTGAAGTGATTACAAAATTCTAATGCCCAGTATGGTGCCTAAACTGAAACAGTCCAAGAACTATGAAAAATGTTCTTCAGCTCCATTTTTCTATTTAAACAGCAATGCTGGAGTGACAGAATAAAGATCTAGGCATGCCAACTGAACAGAGAGATTGTCAGGAAATGAATACTATATTTAACTACTACTGCATCTGCAAACTAACAGAGAGGTAAGTGAAGCCCTCCCTCTGCATGGCTATCAAAGCTACATGCACATACACACTTTCTCTCTTATCAATTAATTAACAGATGAACAGATGAATTGCTCAACAATTATAATTACCTCTCACGTTCTTAAGATTCTCCTGGATTAAGCTTTGAAAGAGGCCTCACTTTTAAACACTGGCTGAAATCTCCAGAAACTGATTTTGGCTCATGAAAACTCACTATTTAAGCATCATGGCTCAAAATGAAGTTACTCAAGAGAGTGCACATAATGTCTCAGATCTCTCTGAATTTTTCTTATTATTATAACAAACATTTCTTACCTACACTACTCAGACTGCAGTGTGCTTAAGTTCTTTTTACAGATTGTACTGGGATATTAAAAGGTGGAAGACTTTTCTTCCCTAAGATTTTTCTTCCCTGCATCTCAAATAAGCCATGGGAATTTTAAAATCGTTTCTCCTTCTTCCTGCCCTATAGTTTAGCAATGCAACAACCATTCTTGTCTGACTCACAGAGGAAAGCTCTCTTCACAAACTGACAGTGCATATCAGTATGAGTCCTAAGAACAAGAGGAAATTACTGAAACTATAATGAGGCAACAAATGGTGCAGTGGCAACGGTTGGCAGCGAAGACAACAACTGCCCAGGTAAAAACTCCTATGAGCATAATAAAGTCTAACTGCCCAACCATATTTTATACCTACTCACATGGGAACAACATGCAGCAGTACTTACTTTCCACTATTTCTGGAATAGTTCTGTAATGTTGGAACTGATAAAAGGATTTTTCTAACATGTATTCAGGGTTAATTTCCTCTACTCGAAGCAAGTTCAATACCATGTTGTATGTCAGGTGGAACGCACTGTTTAAGGGATCGGCTGAACCCTGAAAAAGATCCAAGACCATTTCCATTTGAAAAAAATATTAATTGCAGCATATAAGAACACATTGAATAAATCATGATGCAGTATTTTATATGAAGAGCTGCTCTGATGAATTGCACAACTTGTCTTGAATTTAGATTACGCTTCATAAAATCCTAAGCAATTTTATTATGCTGAATATGTAAAAGTATTTGTACTGTATAGATACTTATCATAGCTATGATACCATAAATGATATTTGAATGAAATTAAAAGTCCAGGTGAAAAATTTAGATGTGTGCTGTAGTTTACAATTTGGATTCCACCATCTTAACTTTAAAGTAATAGTTACTTAACTATTTAATTCAAGCCATTATTTTAACACTGAAAAAAACTTATTTGCAAGTCTTAAGACCTACTAGTTACATTGGTGTCTTGGCAGTTTTGCTCAAAAATAGGCAATCTGTAAATTCTTTAACTTAAATTATGACTCATTATAAAATTAACATAATTTTCAGGCAGCTTGAGAGAAGTTGTGAACTCTCCCCTGGACACGGTCCTGGGCACCCTTCTCTAGACGACCCTGCTTGAGCTGTGGTTTTGGAAAAGATTACCTCCACAGATCCCTTACAACCCCCACCATTCTGGGAAGTCAAATTTTTTTTACAAGGTGGTATGTACAGGTATTTTGATTAACCTAAGAAGAAAGGATGCTGAGAAAGCATTGCATGGAACACCATTACCTTCTTTACCCATGCTTACTTTTTAAGACTACTACTGTCCTCTGTCAAAAAGGGGTACATGCATCTTTGGCCTGATTCATCATTGGCTGTTACTATGTTCCACCCAAGAGGACAACCTTGTTATCATAAAAGAGCAAACATTTAATTGATATGGACTAAAACAACCAGTTATTTAAAGAACAAACAAAACAGTCAAACAGTGTCCAGAGAAGATCTATAGGGGCCCAGCACACAGCCCCTCCAAGGGCAAGCCTGGTTGTCCTGGAGTGACTGTATGATACTGTATTCCCTATCATCTGCCCTATGCCAGACATGAATCCTGTGCCTTTCTGTGTCTTTAAGCTGTTTCTCAAGAGGGGGGGGCAGAGAAGCCAGGCGAATTTTTCAGAGCGGTTTTGTGTTCAAGGACACACACACTCCCCTGCATTCCTCCTGCTACAGAGCCAAGGAAAGCACCTTCCTGCTTTTTCCCCAGCTCTCAGCTCCTTTTCTTGGGAGAAAGACGGAAAGTTAAAACTGCTTTTTAGATAGCTTCTTGTTCATAGCTGGAGCAAGGAGTTTCCTGGGACTTTGGCTTCTACTTCTTCTCTTCTGGACTGTTCAGCAACACCGAACATCACTGGGAGGCCTTACACCCTGGCCGGGGGGCCCAAGCCGAACCTCAGCTCAGGAGAGAAACTGTCTCTCACTCAAATGTCAGCACAGAAGGCCATCCTGGTAGACCACTGACATCCAATACTTCTGAAGTACAAAACTGCCCAACTGAGGTGCACAACCTTTCATCCAAGTAGCACTAGTATCAAAGGAACAGGTGTCTGACAGTCCTTCAGAAAGGATACAAGGGAAATTCAGGAGTTATGAAGTAGAAAATTATAATTTGTGTGCATCTAAAGGAGTGGAAAACAGAAGCAACAGACAGCTGGACAGAATATGGCAGAACAGCAACAAAACAGGATTTTTGTAAAATCAAGATAGATTTCACAAATATTTCAGAGCTCTTTGAAGGTATTAATAAGTACATGGATTATCATACCTCCTTGATTCCTGAAATGCTTATGACAATACACTCACCTCCAACAACGTGACATAATTAAGTGTTTAAAGGATTTTTAAAAACCAAACTCTTGTGAATTACTAAACAGAAAACCAGTGCAACTTTGGTGTTTTCCAAAACAAAATTTCCCACAGACTCAAGAAATGTAAAAAAGACAACAATAGAAAAATAACAAGGTCTGCTAAAAATTGTACTAGATGTCTGAAGACACAAACAATCCACAAACAATGAGTGACAAGAAATAAAATGGCAAGTGAAATCTAATTTAGAAGTATAATAAAAGACAATGGACAAGAGTTTGCAATGGTTTTGTACCTATCATTCTTTTAAAATAATGTATATGTGAAATAGAAGAGATTTACTAAACAAGCACTGTCATTTCAACAAGGCCTGTGAGTAAATTCAGTTATGATTAAACATTTTAAATAACAACTAAAATGTAATAAGAAAATAAGGATGTTTCAAGACGTATTTTTCATGCAACTATATGACTGCTTAAAGTTCCACATATTCTGTAAGACATTTTAGGAGCTCAGAAAAGCTGACACTAGAAAACATGCAACTCTGCACTTTTTTTTAAGTTCACAAATTGCTTTACCTGAAACTAATTATATCTTCTTGTAATTAATTTATTTGCTTTTCTTTATTAGCAGAGATATTCCCTTGTCATACTTAACTAAAAAAACCACTGGCTATTTAAAATTTAACTTATGATTCCTTTATATATGCAAATACTGTAATTCAGATCCAGTGCTTTTCTAGATCAAGCTAAGTGTACTGGATTTTAAATAACAATACTAGAATATACACATTTTTCTTTCAATTTTAAAGGTACTGTCAAGAATTCAGATCCTACATCAATTGATGCACTGATATCAGACTTAGTAAGAGACAGTTTGAATCTAAAACTCCTTCACGTTTACAAGACTTAAGAATATTGTAATCCCATTTGCTTTAAGTGAGACAGAACTTTGTGAGATTACCTTACAAATGCTAGAATCCTACTCACTGAATGATTATTTTGTCTCAGAAAAGAACACAGCTGTTACAGAAAAACCTTCAGCATATGTTTATACTATGAAAGTACCAGCAAGAATACACATAAAACAAGTTTAGGATAAATCATACAGCCTAACGTTTTGCTTCCCATGGCCACTCATTCAGTCATTCTAGATGACATCTGTGAGTGGATCATGAATACAACATTAGGTTTTCACCTGAAGTGATGCATCTCAGAGCAGAAAGTACCTCTTTAAAATTAGACCATGAAATGTGTATTTAAAATAATACTGTCAGTTCTGAAATCACCACAGATGGGTTTCTGCTAAGAGAGATGTGTCACACAGCATCAACAGTTGAGCTGTGGTGCTCAAGTTTCTACAGATGCCTCTGATTTGATACATCAAATTAAGGTGACAGAACTTCTGTTGCTGATGCTAACCACCATATAACATAGCTTTTTTTTTAGACCTGATAAAAGGATTATGTATGTATCCAACCTCCTGACCATTTTTCTAAATATATCATTCATTCTAGGAAAGAGAAATTATCACTCCCGAAAAAGCTTGCCTCTCTGTGACAAAAAATGCCATTTAAAGAATGCCATTTACTAAAGAATGGCACAGCAATTATGTCAGTGTCAGCTAACAGTGGTCACATTCTTTCCTACTGCAATGTCCACTGCTCTAGTCAGGCATCAACTAAAGAAGCTGGAATACACTCACCAGCTGGGTACATACACTAGAGATCTGGCAAAAAGCTGGTGTGTGACTACTCTGATCACACTGTGAAACAACTCCTCTTTCCATTCCTGACATCTTGGAGGCAAAACCTTCACTGTGTGCTTGCAAGATTATAAACTATTTGAAAGAATAGAATTTTAAGTGTCACACCCCCATTAAATGTGATCATAAAGTGAGAAAGCAAGGAACTTCATGCAACTATAATATATGCACAGAACATGCCAAGAAAGACCAAACAATTCCTGCAGATTCACTTTACAGACTTTTTTTTAAAAATCAGCAGAGTTCAACTATGAAGGAGTAATTTAAAAACAAACCAAAAACCCCAGCTATTTCAGAGATTATATAAAGCAGACTTACTTGAAAGGCGATGTTTGAGCCAGCTGCTGACGTGGTAATTTTTATTTTAAACACATGATCAGCATTTTAAAATTTGAACATATGATCATTCTAATAAGATAGCAGTTAAAATACAAATCCTGTTTTGGCAAAAACTGTGAATTTTTCCTGTTCCATCATCGCATAAACACATCTTTCTCCAAGTTTCAGAAACTCCTGTCTTCTCAGTGTTCTCTAAGCCATACATTTGAAACCAAGAGTCCTGAGAAGCTTATTTTGTCTAAAAACTGAATCTGCTACTTCTTCTAATGGAATATACTAGCTCTACTGTATTACACCTTCAGCACAGCCAGCGAGTTCTGCAGTGTGCAGTAGTCTTTACCTACTACCCCAGGCTATCAATAGACCCACACCTAACAGGGAGCAATCACCTGTACATCCTTGCTTCATTTACTTGGCAGCAACATCCAGATTTTGCTGCTGCATTAGAAAACCATGTAACAAAATACAGTTGTTCTTTTATAATAAGTACACTCAAGGCATGAGTAGACAATCAGCCTTTTATGGCAAATAGTAAAGACGGCCATGGTTACTGCAGAGACAGCGCTTACCTAAAGGCACCTATCAGATACACATGGTGGAGAGAAGCAAATAACAGGAGGAGAGGGAAGATGGGTTATATTACTGACAGGAAAATGGAAAAGGTGGGGTTTTCCTTCCCAGCTTGCTTTCAAAGAGCCTTGACAGTACAAAGTGTTCAGCTATGCTGGATTTTGCTTATTGACAAGATATAATAAGATGCAAATCAGTTTTAACTTACATTTTCTCCATGATGGTTTGCTCCTCTTGAAACCCCTTTTTCTGCTTGACTCTTTTGCCACTGGCTCCCAGATTGATTATTTTACTTTCTTAAAAATACTGTAAAGCACTTAGTTCACCCTCTACCACAGGCCCTCCTACCAAAATACATCAACCTTCTCTTCAACAAGCTAGGCAACACCATCATCTCCCTCAATATCTCTCAGTCTCTGAGGAAGCCTTGCCATTGTCTCTGCAGAAAAAGCTCCACATTAGAGAAAAGATGAACCACAAACAACTCAATGCAGAAGATCAGGCAAAAAGCCCAACTTATCAGAGCTGCAAAAGAGTTGATGAGAAAGACTGCCTTGAACAGGCATCAAGAAGTCAATTTCAAACATGCATTGTATCCATGACTTACTGCTGATGAAGAGCTACTGTCCCAGTTTTTCAGCCTCATTTCTGCAAGTAATCCTACTTCTCATTCCTTGAGAGAGGGCAGACCCCCCCTCACCTCAAATATTCTACAAGACTGTAGCAAAAGATTTTTTTCTAAATAGTTTTTAGAAAGCAGGACAACTTTGCAAGCTTTTCCATCCCTCTGGATGACAATTGTCTGGATACATGAGAACAGCCTGCACATCGCAACTAAAGTTCTCAGAAATCAATGATCTACTTTGCACTTGCAACCGCTTCTCAAGAAATTCTAAGCTAACTTAGCAGAAGCACCCTTTCAAGTTTTCCAAGATTTGGGTTGCAAAAGAATGCCTGGATTAAGCTGATAATATTAAAAATCAGGAACATGACTATAAACAATTCACTACAGAAATAATTTAGTCAAAAGCTGTGGGGGTGCCGCCGCCGGCA
>VXBT01015762.1:0-70371 GCA_013400235.1 Oriolus oriolus | reverse complement strand
GCCGGTCCCTGTCTTACCACACAGACCACTGAATTTTGTATTCCTCTGGCACTGCAACATGGATGTTTTGTGCCAGTGGTGTTTACATTAGAAAAAAAGAGTTCCTTTATGTACTATGAAAGCAACAGATTCAGTACAGTAGCTTGTTCTGCATTTTCTGTTTTGTTTGCTCACTATTATTAACTCCAGATCACTTATTCCTTTAAAAGCTTACTCAGAGTTTTCAGTTGTGTAATTCTCAGTGTGCTAACGGCTACATTTGAGGTATAAGCATTCAAAAATGGTCCAGTAGGAATAGTTTACTTCCACTGGCTATTATTTCAGGAATGCTTGCAACAAGGAGGAAAAAGGATTTATTGTTGTTTCCGATCTGCTGTGTTCTAGGAAATTCAAGCATGTGCTTTGAAAGGGTGAAAACCTGAAGATCCCAAAGCAAAAATTTTCCAGTCATGGAGGCCAGAGAGCTAGAAAGCCCATTCCCCAGTCCTTACATGATCATTTTATAAGATCATAATTGTCTGGTTGCTTTATTTTGCATGAGTAACTACCTGTGGTCACCTTTTAGAACAGTGATTATGTGCATGGACCAGTAGGGATGAATTTCCTTGTGCTAGAATGACAGCCTGCTGCAGCAGGCAGGGCCATGAACAGCATGAGAATGGGCTTTGGAGTGGCAGCACAGTTTGTAGTTCAGGAAGCCCTATTCAAGAACAAGGGAGTGCCATTATAGCAGATATTGTCATATCTTTAAATGCCATGTTTGGATTTTGTTTGGTTTAGTTTTTCTGTTCTGTCTAAGAAGTACAATACTGACATTTATTGAATGGGAAATAAGCTGGTTTGTGTCTGTTTTGGAGCTTTCCCTCTGCCTTGTGCATCCTTTTGGTGACCTACGTACCTATTTGCTGCCTGGAAAAGCTGAAGTATGGGGCTTCAGTGCTTTCCTGCCAGGAGGGTGGTATCTAAAGGAATGGCTTCCACATGGAGAGCAGTTGCACATCTTGAAGTGTATTCTGTCCCTTAATTAATAAGAAGAGCCTTATAGAATGAATACAAACCCATTTTAATCATTGCTTGTCACAGGGCTTTGAAAGTGTCTTTAAAAGACACGTGCATGTCTGGCACGAGCTCTGTGGGGGGAAAGACACATAGAGTGGTTGTAGAGCAGTGTGACAAACAGATGGACAGGGTGATGGATGGGGAGGGATAGGCCAGTGCAAAGCTTGACAGTTGGGATAAATAGTAGGGGAGAGAAGTTCTGACACAGGACAAATTTTATGTGGTAGCAGATGAGCAGCTGGCAGGTGGATTTGAATGGGGAAGGGACACCGTCAAATGCTGAGCAAGGAGAGCAGCTTGTTCTTGTTACATCTCACGTGTTTTTGTGGGACTGCAAGAAAGGCAGCTTGGAAAGGCAGGAAAAGGACTGACAGCTAGCACAGAGTTAAGGGTATGAAGGAGAGATAAGGGGTAGGGGTGAAATGTAAGCAACCACCCCCAGAACTTTTACAGAATTGCAATCAATGCAGTTCGTAGGTGGGAGGCTCTGGGTTTTGTATTCCAGGTGAGCAATCTCCTAGTGGATCTGCAGAGTCCCTGAGGTGCAGGGCTAAGGAGGAGGAAATGAAGACATGTCAAATATGAAGAATCGAAACTTCATGTTTGGCTGCACTGCTGTGTGAGTCCGTCCATCACTGTGCGAAACCTCTGTGACAGGCACGGATTTGTCATGAGTAGAGCCTGTTGTATGAAATCAACCATCTCTGCTGCTCTGTCTGAGAGAAAGAGAGTGCCTCTGACCCACAGTCCCCCTTCTAATTACAAACATTTTATAACCCACAGCCCTAATGGAACTTGGGAGGAATTATTACAGCAATGTATTCTTAACAATGTATTGCAAGACCACATTGGAATAATGCTTTTAAACATTCTGCATCTGATCTAATATTTCAGCTAATCCATCAAAAATTGATCCCAAAGTCTCTCAAAAATGGCTGTTGCTGGTGTAAATGGATATAATGAATGCTGGTGTTGCCTTGCCAAATAGGAAGTGATACTGTAAGTCCTCATAGTGGCAAAACCAGATCGATAGTTCGTAGAAAGCTATCCCCAGGAACATCTGATGGGCACCGATCTTCGTCTCTGGATATCAGTGCTGCAGTTCCTCATGTCAAAAAAAAGTTGATATTGTTAAAGAAGTGCCATGGAATCATTAAAATAGGACCAGAGCTGATCCCACTTGAGACAGGACCAGCTGTACCTAAACCTCTGCACAGGCACTGTGCACAGAGGACCTGCAATTGTTCTTGTTCCCTGTGTTTTTACAGTAATAAATGGCATTCCCATGCCTGTGCTCTGGGGAGTCTTTTCTTCATAACAAAATGACTCCTATCTTTTCTTTATTTTTCGTGAGCAAAGCAAGAAATACAATAGAAAAAAATTGACAACAGCTCAGCAGAGCATTTCTGCTCTTGCAAGTAAAGATAAAATTTCTTTCAGAAAGCACAAAACCCAGGGATATGCTGTGTTTAAAGAGTGAAAATAAATATAAGAATTTATGGACTAGCCAGTCTACTGGCTTGCTGATCAACAAAACAGGAGCTTTAAAGATAATGTAAATATGTTTGAGTCACACTAAGTTTTGTTCATTTCTTGTGAGAGAATATTGAAGATTTTGGTCCTGATTATGGACAGAGCAATGGCAGAGTATATGAGCTGTGATGAATTCTTTCTTTCCCAATGCTTTTGGGTGACACATTCTGTTAAATATTAGTGAAGTAGCTTCTCTCAGCTCAGCTGTTGGCGCTGTTGCTCCTCTGCAGGCATTTTGCTGTGTTTTGTCACTGTATTTACTCAGAAACGCAGTATTTCTGCTCACCTCCTATTTCACCTAGAAACACCCAGAAAAAGAGAAG
This sequence comes from Oriolus oriolus, assembly GCA_013400235.1. Classification (NCBI taxonomy): domain Eukaryota; kingdom Metazoa; phylum Chordata; class Aves; order Passeriformes; family Corvidae; genus Oriolus; species Oriolus oriolus. The sequence continues at coordinate 67,456 of VXBT01015762.1, read as the reverse complement.
TTTGGGTGTCAGGAAAAAATTGCTGGAACGATTAGATTTGGGGAAAAAAAATGAAGCTAGTTAAGCAAAGTGGACACTGTGAGCCATTTGGGAGCTAGTTAAACATCACTGAAAATTACACAGGAAGGGAGTAATTCTACAAAATGAAGTGTAAAAACTGGATAATCCAAATGATCATTTCTGATGGGGTCCTTAATGTTTATTATTTGGAGAGAGACAGGCAATGGCCTTGTTAGTAATTCCACAGAAAAAGAGAATTGAGACACCAGCATTTGCAGAATCTCAGTGAGTAATAATTGCAATTTTTAAGCTGTTACTTTCACTATTCAAGATTGTACTTGAAATAGAGAAAAAAATGCTTTTATTTCCTAAAGCTCATACAGGAAGAGTGATAGAGAAGGAAGTGAGTTAAACCCAAGGCAAATGTGCATTTTTATTATTATTACTTTATTCTGAATTTTTGTCACGGTTTTCAAAAAACGTTTTAGAGAAGAAGTAATTGGTACAATATTCTGGTCATTAGTTACCTGGGAGTTTTGTGTTCAAATGTTTATTTTAACATGACAGTAACGGTCATTTGACAATAGTTTCATAGTTTTAGATATCTCAAGACTACACCTCTTTTTTTCACTACCCTCTATGTTTTCCTTTCCCAATTTATTACGATTTAAAGGAATGCAACATGATATTTGCTTCATTTAACCTCCAAGCTGGCAAACAGATAAGGCTGAAATGGATGATAGGAGAATTAGCTTTTAAATCGTAGAGCACTAATTTAGAAACAGTGTAGAATGATCTTGTACAAGCTGATGTTTGACTTTTCCCGTGCCTAGATGATAATTCTGTGGCTGTTAAAGAGAAGAGAGCTATCTAGCGGTTATGGATGTCATCAGCTTTTGTCCAACAGCTATCGAGGACTGCATCCAACTGAAAAGGAGCAGAATGGTTTAAACCAGCCAGGAGTGATAGAAGGTTTGGGATTAGGCTCTGTTACATAGGGGGACTAATTCTGCCACCTGCTATGGCTTTACCAACTCAGTTTTTAGAATACAGGTTTCTCTTCTCACTAATTGGAAGTCCTGTAATATTTTAAAATAAAAGTAGCAGCCAGTAACGTGAATTGAAGTGGTTATGCTGGGAAATACAGCTGAATGACGAGTTGCTGTGTTGCCACGGGGTGGGGGAGAGAAGGCAGAACAGTTGACAAGTGGCATACAGGAAATTTGGTTACTATTTATCGTGCAGAAGTGAAACAAGGCCTTCATGGCCTACTTTGCTCTGGAGGATAATCAGTGTGTTAGTGGTCAGGGTGATATTCCATGGTGGATTGCACCAGTGTACTCTATAGAGCCTAAACCCAAGTAACATTTGTTTGCCTTAAAAAGGCACGAGAAACTCCAGGCCTAAATGAAGTTTCAGCATTTTTTGCTCCAAGAAATGGAAGTTACCCCACCTCTCACACCTGGTTTTGTGTCTTAAGTGTGAGGTCTACTCCAGCAAGTACTTACATGAAAACAGAGTGACTGCAGGTTCGGGGCTGTAGCAGGAGTTAATGTTCATTAATTTAGCATTGTGTGTTGTGCTTTTAAGAAAACAAGGTCTTGAGGAATTGTAAAACTCTCAGCTCCCAGGCTGGCAGGTAGATCATGAAGAAATAATCTCTGAAATGTTTTAATGTCTTCTGAATAATCAAGTATAGTGACAAAGATTTTTCCAAATGACCTCTCAGTGCAAGGTATTCCGTTGCATTGTTCTTCTGTAGAGACTGCCAATTTATTTCTTTGCACTCTTTATCTCACATTCTTTTAAGCACACGCTGTTACCTTTCTTTGTGCTGCTTCATATTCCCATTATTGCTTCATTGCTCAGTCAGGCCATTCCAACATACACATTGCACCTGCTTGGATATCTTTAAAACTACCTCTACAAATCCCTAAATCCATTACAGATGCAAACAAGAGCCTCGCAGTGAGACAGTCTGTCTTTTGGACACCAAGTTGTCATCAAAAATCTCACCATCACTTCTTCACCTGCTCATGTGGTACCCAGCTGTGCCTTGCTGGCCCTGTCTTTGCCTGGAGTGTGAGATTTGCTGTTCAGAGGCGAGATTCCCATTTCTGAAAGACTCCGTGTCAGTCTCTAGTTGGCCCCCGTACGTTCTTCCAGAGAGCATACAGAATTAGGTTTTGATGGGGGAGAGGGGAATGCTTTAGTTCTTCTTCCATGTGCATTAAAATATAAGTGCATATTGTAAAGAAAATATAGCTGCTTAAGGAAGCAGAGTGGTTAGAGTGAAAACTTCCAATAACTCTGGAAGCCAGTATCTTTACATGTTTTACATTACAGTTCACTGTGTTAACACTTGGCCACAGTGCTGTGCAGCTCCTAATGCATCAGAATTATGGAAACATCTGGGCTAAATAGCTTCATGCCGATCCACTGAGAAAATTCACCAAGGATTCAATACTTTTTAAGATATTTCATTCTCTATCTAGGATAGTAGGTTGCATTATGCTTATATACCGATTTATGAAACACACAGGAACATTTTGTTTCTTTTTTTTTTTTTTCCTTTTAGTCTTTTAAGTGCCTACAGGGCACATCTGTGCTTTTTTATTAAGAGCTACGTTATGGCTGGGCCTTGCGTGGCTGCAGTGTGGGAGAGGGAGCAGAGAGGTTTCTTTTCCCTTTGCACAGCCCATCCGGAGACTGCCAAAAATTACAAACCTCTCCAGAGCCAGGAGTAATCCTTTGAAAGAAAGATGTTTCTGCTGCATCTCTGTCCTGGCCAGGAGAGCTGGCTGACCATGTGGGAAAGTACCAAATTACTCTGTTGCAGCACAGCCAAGGTGCTCTGGTTGGAAGCCCCTTTGCTACAGGCATTGCTTCCCGCACACTGTCTGTGCCTGGCACACCCTTCTGCTGGGACTGCAGGAGCAGCACGTCCGCTGGCATCCTCTGATCTCTGCAAAGTGCTCTTCTGGGGACACCCAACTCTGCTTTGGTGTGTTTGTGTTGTGCTGATAGAGAGGACGGTCTGTAGCAAGCGCTGAAATCTGCCTTGAGGTCTCTTGTAGGGCACACACAGCTCCTGCTGACTGTGGGGTCTGTAATGTTGTACACTGATCCCATTTAGTGTCATAAGGAGCTTTTGGGTTCCAAAACTTCCCAGCCTCCCTGAAAAGTGTGCATGCTGTACGTTGCTCTGCTGCATAACCCTTACAGAAAACTAATAGCAAGATCTTGTTCCAGGTATGGCTTTGGCCTGTGCCTTGCAGGTCAGTGCTGAGCATGGAAATGTCTTGAATTTCAGTCCAGCAGATGATCAGTGTGGGGCTCACTCTGACACCATGTAAAATAACTGCCATTAAACTTTTACTATTGGGCAAACCCTACATTCTCTTTCTTAAAGAGGTCAGGGATTGCTACAGAGCCCTCATTTTTTCCCTGGAAGCATTCATGTGCTGGATACGTCTTTGAATTGCTTCCTCCTGGCTCTGAAAGCTGAGCCTTCATCTGGTGTTCAGGCTGGACTTCAGATGAGGCAAGGAGCTGGAGAAGAGACATTTTGTGCGTAAGGGACTGGACTGTCCCTATGGCCCTTCCAAGGTGACACGTTTGCTTAAGTTAACTGCTTGGTCAGGACTGAGTCCCAGTCATGGACTAGAGATCTTCAGGTGTGAGGACACAGAGTTAGTCTGGTATCACGATGACATCTTTCTGTGTGGAGAAGAGAACATTATCATCCTTTCTCTAAGTGTCGGATAAAGCACATTCACCCGTGCTTGTGCAGCATGAAGGATACATAAACTGGTTTGGTTTTTTTTTTTTTCCAAAAAGGATTTTTTCAGAGCCTTCAATTTTACTCACATTTGAGAGCAGTAAATTAACCTGCTTCTCATGGTGTGAATTTCTGAATAGTCTGATACAAAATTTTTCTTCTATCTCCCTTATTAATTTGGATGTCTTTTCTTCTTCTAGTGAAGGGGATGATTTTCACCCACAGTAATGTTTTAAGCTGATGTGATAAACTCTTGCTCTAATGGAAAACCACTTAAAAAACAGAACTGGGAGCAGCAATACCAGCTTGTCACCCAACACTGATCTCCTTGAGTAGGTATGTGAACTTTAATATCCCTTCTCCCAAAGGTACTGGTTTTGTGGGGTATAAATAAGGACCCTTCTATGTTGTGCTGACTTGCTTTTCACCAGGCCAAAGAAATGTAAATACAGATCAGGAAATGTTCAAGGCAACCCATGGTGTGGGGAGTTAATCTATTTTATATGCATATAAAAAGCTTTTATAGGGATGATCATCAGCACAAGCTCTTGTCTGATGTACACTGTAAATAAAGTTGTGTCCCAGGTCTCTGTAAATCTCAGCAGCCTGGACTGCTCTGCGCATTGAGAGACAGCCCAGCTTAGCACTGAGAGCAGAATGCTGGCACGTAGCACTTCAGGTCATTGTGAATTTCCCAGCTTCAAACCAAGCCCTAAACACGCCTGTAAAAACTCTGTGATGAGGCCTCCGTGAGCGTGAGCTTCCCAGGGGGCGCTGGGATTTTCTGGGATGAGAACAAAGCGCCTCTGTCTGAGGGCTCAGCGTTCTTGGTGACTAATCTGGAGCTGGAGACTCAGCCCCAACAGCAACTGGTTTCTCTGCTCTGGGTTCCAGCTGCTGGGCACAGTTTGTTGACTTTACCCTCTGCAAACCTTGTAATGTGTATACTTAAAGGAAAAAATGTCCACAAACTTCAGAAGATGAAAGACACCACTTCATAAGTCTTCCACCTCTGAGTATAGGCACAAAGAGCCAACATGCAGCCACGATTATATTTAAGGCATTGTTGCCAAGTATTCTGAAAATATATTGAGGAGTGCCATATGATTTTTGTATGCACTGGAATATAGATGTGCAAAACTGAACAGAGCTTCATTTCCTTCCTGTGATTGGTGTTTACAATGACTTAGTATCTCTTAAAATGTTTTACCAAAGTGTGGGATAGTGAAGAAAAAACATTTTATTGGTAGAAATGCTGTTTTTCTCTCCTTTTTTGATGTCATGAGCCACCATGAAAGCACATCTCCCCATTCAAAGAGGAATAATGATGGTGAGTGTCTACTGAAGAGGTAATGTTTTGTGTTGGGGGTTCTTTTTTTTTAAATTCTGGTTTGAAAAATAAAGAACAAAAAACCTCTTGCCTGGAGTAAATGCCAGGGAAGAGACATAGCACAATGTGTTTCTCTGCATTAAATACCAGGTAAGTGATGCAGCTGGACCTGTTCAGTTGGCATTACAGATGTTTTCAAGTCCTCAGATGTGCTGGTGACTGGTGTGCGTTCTGACATTCAGGAATACCCATGCTCAGTGAGAATGAATTTCATGTCATTCCTGCTTTGTTGTAGATGCACCTTTCTCAGCTATTCTTAGTACTGAAAGTGCCAAGTATCACATTCACATGGTTAAGGAAATCATTCATGAAATAAAAACATATTTTCCAGGACATTCATTGACTTTGTGTCCGAGGGGATCCCATCAGCCAGCCCAAGAGGGAAACGCCATTTGGAAAAATCACAGGAGGATGTCTTGCAGCTCTCACTTGCTCTCGGGACACCCACGATCTCAGTCAGTTTTCTCAGGTATTGTCAGGTGGAGAAGGATAAATTGACACAAGCTGTTGTATGGAACAGTTCTTTCTTTATTTAGAAATATTTATTCAAGCTTCTTCGGTTTTTTTACTGTTCTACGTGGTCTTTACTGAAATTGGTGCAGTGTTTATTTGCAATGTTTTGGAAAGCATTGCATGTAGTTTATTTATGTTTTAAGCCTTTTTAATGGGAAGAAATAAGGTAGGGCTGTCAGCATGTTCTGCATTCTCTGCTTTCCTAATGGCAAGAACTTCAGTGGAAAGTTGGAGGAAGAAGTTGATCCCACAGAACAATAGGTTTGGCAAATCCCCATGGCCCTGAGATGGTGTTTTCCCTGGAATGTCTGAAGGCACCTAAAGGTAGGTGATGATTGTTACTTGTGTTTTACAGTTGGTAAAATTATACCACTAGAGGTTTCAGTGGTTCACCTGAAGATCAGATAATAAATCCAGAGTGTGTTAAGCACCAAAGTCTCCAGTTCTCAGCCTCTGGCAGCATAGCTCCACTTAGCAGAAAAGGAAAAACTCCCTAAACCCTGTAATTAGTCATGGAAGGAGTGAATGTGCAGGAATCTCATACACTTTCAATCATACAGTTATTTTTCATTGATGCAAAGCATTTCTGGGGTGTGAGTTCACAGGGAGAAAGGGTGACTGAGGTGAGAAGTGTTCAAACAGCTGAACAAACCACACATGCACTTGAAATTACCGCAGGGTTTGTAAGTTCATAAAAGCCTCATAACTGGAAGATTTATTAGCCAGCATAATAATTTTCGAAGGGAAATAAAGGGACTTATGAGTTAATTATCCCTCCTCTCTGCTGCATGTGCTGCAACGCTGGAGAAAAAGATGATTTTTGGTTTTTTTCTGCATGTGATTGACCTATACAGTGGTGATCCAGAGAGGTGATGTGGCTATAAAAACAAAGCAAAAATCCCCAGCAAGCCAAAACCCGCCAGTAAGAGTGGCAGTGGGGTGTGTCATGTTGGAATGCCTCCAGTAGAGAGAACTCATTCTTAATGCTCCTGTGCACAACAAGGGAGCCTTTGGGGAACGTTTTTCTGTATGATGGTGCCATTTTTCTCTGACTTGCAAAAAAGCTGTTTTCACACTGAAGCTCATTCAGAGAAATGAACATGGCAGATCAGGGGAATGGATTTCAAAGCAAAATCCACAACTTTTAGGTGATTTATTTTTCTGGTGTGAGTTTTGTTAGGATATTGATCTTCAAAAGCGTGATTTCTGTGGTTGGAGTAATATCCTTGGTGGGCTTGCATGCAGCTGGCAGGTATGATTCACTAGAAGTTTGTATGTTAGAGATTTTTTGCAGGAAAAGTAATTTTTTCCACAAGACTCTGAAAGAAATTTATAATGCATATAAATGGAGTTTTTTAAGGCTTTGGCAGATCATGACCCACATGAATTTGTAAAACTCAGCGTCTCGTAGCAAGTAGTCAAGTTTAGTGTTCTTGGGTTCAGGTAAAGATTCCTGGTTGCAATTCTCTGATCCTGACCTCAAGCAGCATATCTTCTTGGAGACAAGAACGTATTTGCTCCAGTAGGTGTGGGACAAAAGCTTGTATATTGATCAGTCCGGCTACTTCTATCACACTGAAGGTATAATTCACATGTCTGAAGTGGGTAGTGAATATAAAAGTATCTCAACCAGCTGCATGAGCTAAACAGACATATGAAAATAATGCCATTTTTAAGTTTCGAAAGCCTCCGAAGAGTAAGGCTGATCAGTCAGCCTACTAATTTTTCAAGGGAAGTAGGTGATGTGAGTTAACCCTCCAGTACACTGCACACATTTTGGCACTTGAAGGAAGTGCCATGTGGAGTGGTGCTTCACCTTTTTATTTGCTGATGAGAATTCAAAAGCACTGGGGAAAAGCACTGAGAAGTCAAAAGCACAGGGAAAATCCCTGCAGTTTTTTTACTTTTTTTTTCCAACTGCAGACTGTTATGCCACTTTAAATAAACAGGGTAATCTACCAGACGAGTATTAAGATAAATGTTTTGTGGCCTCAGCTAAGTCCATTTCCTGCACTCATTTCTCAGCGTGCAGTTGAGAATGGCAATAGCTGGAGCACTTGGGAGGGATCTGGACAGACACTGATAAAGTGCTCAGTAAAAAAGAGGTAGCTGATCACACCCATGGGTGGTCCTTTGCAATGTTTTGTTTACAGAAATCTCTGACATTATTTGCAACAAAAGCATTCTTCTGACAGGAGGCTGTTCTGGTTTTTCTGAAGTGTTCTGTATCAGTTAATAGGCTGATGTCCTAAAGAGGAAGACTGAGAGGGCTGGGGTTAAAATCCACTGATGTGAGAGATCATGCACTTTTCCTGTGTGCTGCACAGGATATTTGTCATTTATAAAGGTGATTGATTGCCAACCTGGTTATGTTACCTGAAAAAAGGATTTTATTGCGGAGTTTAAAATGGACTGCTCAGCTGAGTGGATTTACTCCTGAGTGGGTCCACTTGCTAGTTTGGGAGACTAAGGGCTCACACATGATTGGGCTTTGGACACTTGGGATATCCATGAGATTGAAAGGCCAGGTAGTCAGTAAGTTTTCCTTGGGACAGGAAGAAACAAGGCAGATCTGGCCCTACAGAGTTGTTTGCAGGCTGCAGAGAGTTTGAGTTCAGTGGAAGGTGTTAGATCACTCTAATGATCCTGAAAAGTTTCCAGATAGTGACAGGAGACTTCACAGCAGAATACCAGAAACAGCAATCCAGATAAAACAGCCCTGGAGTCCCCTTTTTTGTTTTTAACTTTCTCTTCAACATCTGTGTTTTTTCCAGTGAGACTTTTTGTACCGGTAAGGTACAGTAGGCAACGATCCCTCTGTGGCAGTATTTCTCCTCCTAGATCTTGAAGGAATACTGATTTGGCTTCCATAGTTTATTTACTGGCATTGCCTGTGCTGGCTGTAGGAAGACCGTAACAGTGTAGTACTGTGAATAATGATGCATCTGGGGGCCTGATGAGCTCCCAGCAGGTCTTCTGATGGCTGATGCCACGTTGCAGGAAACTTAAGAGAAACTCTTCAAATCATCAGGTACATTTTCACTCTCAGGACCTGCTGCTGCAGGGTTTCAAGATTCCTTTTGAGTGGTTTATCATTCTCTTTGTGTCCTGTGGGAGAGCAGAGGCTGCTTTATGAAGCCAGTCATTATGGGAGTACTCATGGGTGTCTCACTAGAAATAATGCACAAGATGCCACTGCAAAAAGATGGATTTCAGAATTACAGGTATGCAGTGGATGATAAATACAAGTGACAACAAAGAAACATCAATAGGAACTTGGTGTAGGAAAGCTACTGGACTGACTCAGTCTCCTTCAGTAAAAATGAGTGTGGTCCATAGATTTTGGTTATTCCAGCAAAGCACAGAGTTTACTTTATCACATTTTCAGTTTCATCTGAACTTGCAGAAACGTTTATTGGAGCCTTGAACTCTACATCAAAACAAAACCTTTGAAAATTTCAAAACTTTATGAGTATTTTTTTTCCCCCATTCACTCGTTTCTGTTCAAATCCATTTTTTCCATCAGCTGAGGACACTGGCAGATGAATTGGTATCCCTGAGCTAATAATATTCATTCTGGTGGGACCCCAAACTAAGAGAGGCCTTGATGGGTGTTCCCCTCCAGCAATGACCTGTGGTTCTTGGCAGCCGTGGGAAGGAAAGGGGCGACACCAGCCAGAGGAAGGGTTTCTGTTTTCAGTGCACCAGCCAGATTTTGGGCGCTGCTGCCAAGAATGGAGATTTTATTAGTGCTGCAAAAAGAAACTCTGTTCAGGGGTCTTTATTTTCAATTCCAGTTTAATTCATGTTAATACTGCAAAGCATGTTCTCCACTACCCTAATGCTATTTCACAGCCTGGGGTGGAGTTGTCCTCATATGATGGAGTGGAAATGGGTTCAGGATCTTTAGGGAGTTTGATTTATTATACCAGATTTGATGCATAAATGGGCAAATTATGTGGGTGGGGGAGAGATGGGGTAGGGAGAGGAAAGGCCTCGGATATGTGAACTGGTTTCAATAAGAACTAGTGTGAAATTTCATCCCATTCTCAAGTAGAAACCAGCCTTTTCAAAGTCTCCCCCATTTTTCCAGGCTTAAAGTAAATAAGTAAATAGCTCATGCTCCAGCTTGTTGGGTTCCAATGGAACCCAGAACCAGGGGGTACAAAAGAGACACAAAAAGTCATTTAATGGCTTGAAAGGAAATAGTTACAAATGGATCAGGATGGGGTAGGATTGGTTCTTACGAATTGCTCTGTTTGGTTTCTGTAGCAGAAGAAACCTGAAGAATTTCGTTCACCTATCGGTATGTTCGCTATATCCATCAAACAGGCTGTGCCAGGTGCTTGAATGAAGAAATCCTTAATTACTGAAACTTTCATTTACAGTCGCTCTAAACCCTCATTTTGTTACTTACTTTAATTACCCAAGCCAAATAAACACTGAGGAGTGCATCTCACATTAATTTAGGCCCAGACTCAGCAAGGTAATTTAATTAAGCACCAGTGTAATTCACAGCACATTAGAAGTCCCACTGAAACCTACTTCTGCCGTTTTGCAGTTGTTTCGAACCTGGTTTTATTTCTTGACGCTCCAAGACAAGCCAAGCGTATTTTTTTTTCATTTCAGCTCAAGTTATGAGCAGGGGAGAAAGGCAATTTGAGGTTAAGTGGAGAAAAATTTTACAGACTACTTGGGGAAAAGCTGAATTTTAAGTAGAAAGGGATGCAGAGGAGCTGAAGCACGTGTGGGCTGGCTGTTTCTCCGGCTGCAGGTGGAGGGTCCTTGCTGTGTACCCAGTTCCCAAGGTGCTGCTTGGATGGGTCTGCACAGGAGAGAACAGGAGGCCACTCTTTCTTAAATACCCTGGGGCTGGGCTGTGTTGTGCCTCTCACAAGAAGTGCCATGATAAAAACCTTGTTGGATGCTGGGAGAAACCAGATCTGCGCTTGACTGCTCGCCTTGCTCGCCCGGGTAGCTCAGCGTGTGCTGGAGGAGCCCTTTGCTGCTCTTGAAACGGTGGCAGAGGAATTGCCTGGATGAATTTCTGTTCAAAAGTTCTAAAGAAACCCTCACCTTGGCATTAGCTTGGTTGGAATACCTACTTTTAAGATCCAGCTTGCTCAGAGTGTGGTCCTGCTCATGTTGGTATGAATAACTCCATTATGTAAAAAAAAATTACGACTGCGTAAATTAGAAGAAACTTGGATCCTGTGCCATTCTTCCAAGAAATTGCGAATGCAGTTGGGGAATTGACAAATATCTGGAATATTAATTGAAAACACCAAATTACAAAATTTTTTATTTCTTGTTATGGCTACAACAGTGTTACAACTTGCTTTCTTTTAGCTTTAAATAATTGTCTAGATAATTAAAGATTAGTTTTAAACCTATTAAAATCATGCTATGAAATTAGTGACAGTTTTATATAAAACGTAGAGAAACGTAGCCCATGTGAAATGGTTTTTAGTTGAAGAAAATAACTAAGGAACTTTCTGGAAGTTTTGAAACATTTTGACAGAACTTGATGTAAATGATAGAAAAAATGCTGAAAGGTTAGCATTTTAAATCAAATGTTTTTTTGTGTAAAACAAGAAGAATCAATCATCACGTTAAAGGGGAATTGTTGTAACAATGAAGCAATTTATCAAATGCAAATGCAGGGTTATGAATAAACTCCAAAAAGCCCTTAGCTTCTTGTCCAGAGCTGCTTTCCCACAAAGTTAACATTATGTCACTGACAGAGTTGCTGGGAAACTGGGATACTTGCACGTAGAAAATTTGTTTGGCAAATGTTTCTATTTTTGGACTTATCAACACATAATTCTGAAAAAGACTTTTCTCTTTCTCTCCATACCCGCTCCCCCTGTTTGCCTGAAATTTCAAATGGGAATGCAGCTGCCTCAAATGAACAGTGGTGCTTGGAAGCATTTTAACTTTTTACAGTAACATTTAAATGCAAAGTTGTTATTTAAAAAATTACAGAAGTAATTATTTAAAAATAGCGCTGCTGTGCTTTCAAGCATTTTCAGTTCCTACCACTTATTTTAACTGAATTGTGTGTTTAATTTGCAGCACATCTTCTGTGCAGCCTGGTCAGTCTGTGGAAACTGCTGGATTACTCCTGCATTTCTTTGTCTTTCTTTGTCTGCACCTAGGGAAGTGCTTCTGAGTCAGCAAAGGGAACCCAGCACATTTTCCAGCATCCAGGAGGGAAGCCCTGGGAGAAAGACAGGCAAACCACTGATGGGCCAGTGCCAGTAAACAGAAAGGAGGAAGGGCAGAGTGGAGCAGCTTGAAAGGAAGGCCCAGGTGGACACCAGGAGGAAGTGCTGAGCACTCTCACTCTGGCAGTGGGGTAAGAAAACGTAGAGCAAGCGCACATGGCAAGATCATGATGAGCTTCTCAGAAATTAGCCAAATTGTATTGCACAAATTTATAATCCCTGCTACACTAGAAGTCACGGCAGGGGTGCTTGTCTTGGTCTTGTCTCTGACACTCCTGCTCTTCAGAGAGCTTAATCCTGTCCAGGGGCTGCGAAGTGTGGAGGAAACTCTTCCTTCCTCCCAGCTGCTCCTCACGTGTCCCAGGACCACCATAAAGGGGATTGGGTTTAGGGTTCTGCTCTTCAGAACAAGCAGCCCTAAGCCTTCTCTGACAGGCCCCTCATTGTCCTTGTCCCTGTTCTCCAGGTTTTGTCTGTCCTGTGCACATCCTCCTGGGATGGTGGTGCCCACAGCTGAGCCTCCTGCTTTCCTCCACCGAGCCAAACGCGAGCGTTGCTCCCATGTGTTCTACAGATGACACTTGTTTATTCTTCCCACAATGGTTTCCCGTTTTTTCCCAGCAGCATGATGTTGTTGACTCATATCTATGATTTAATATACTATAGCTCAGTAGTGAAATGGTAGAGGATTTGTGGATTTGATTTTTTTTTTGCCTTTCTGACTGTTTTAATAAAAAGAAAAAGAAGGTGCTATAGAATCACTGGCAGATTTAGCTTATTTAATTTATTGGTTCTCTCAGTGCTAAGGTTGAAAACCCACATTCACAAAAGTACTTGCTGACATCATGAATGTCACTAAGACTGGGCTATCAGAAGAATTGTGCATCCCCTTCTAATCCGTATCAGCTGAGAGAGTTGTGCTTGACTTCGGGTTTGTTTGTCTTCACAAAATAATTGTAACTGTATTTTTTTTAACTGGGTCTGAAGTCAGAGTTTGAAAGTGAAGCTAAAAATCTCATCCTTATTTCTCGTTTGTTTCTGCGAAGCCAAAAGATTGCCGTCCCCTTGCTGTCTGTGCCGCAGCAATCTGAACTTGTTTTCAGCCAAAATGTTACCTGTGTCCAAGCCTTCTTCCTCCTGTCAACAAATCCCTATTGATAGAAGGCTCAGTTTTGTTATTCCTGCTTAAAACTGTGTTTTACCTTGCAGGTCTACACTGGAGCCATTATGTCCTGAGAAGTACCAGAGATAAGAAGTCCTGCAAAGCCATAATATGTGTGCAAGCTGACATGTTTCAACAGCATGGGCAGGGATAAAAAGGTTGTGGGGGTTTTTTTGGGGTTTTTGTTGTTGTGTTGTTTCGGTTTGGGGTTGTTTTTTGTTTTTTTTTTAATTTTAAGCACAATTTGGAAGCAGGTGAGTGCTTAACCTCTTGAGACCAAACGTATGGTAGTGTGAAGTAGCGAATTTGTGTGTTTGTTGCCCATTTCATGACTGCAAGCTGAAAATATTTTGACATCACTAGTTAAAGTTTGATAAAGGTAATTATTGGCATAGAAGCACCCAAGATGTTTGCCGTGTTGGCTGCCTTTCAGTCCATCCCACTGAATATTGCAGTGCTTTCCAGTCAGATGTTAGAGACCATTTCATGAATGCTTACAGCAACCTGGCAAAGTTTCCTGCCACTGTATGTGCACTGGCTCCATAAGTCCCACAGTATTTATTTCTGGGTCTGTCATTTTCTTCTTAGAAAAACATTTAATAGTCAGACTGTATCTTCTGCACACATTCAAGTGGAAAAAGAAAAGAAAAGAAAGAAAAAAGAGAAAAAAAGAAAAGAGAAAGACTTGCAACAGTTCATTTTGAGCTCGTGTTTTGTGTTTGTGGATGTTGCAACAGTTGTAGACTCTGCAAAGTGGAATGACTCTTGATTTAGTCTGTGACGTGATTTTGCTCATTCTCCCACCGCTTCCTGAGCTCAGCATGTCCCAGTGTTGTTTGGGAGAGATATGGAGTCAGCTGGCTGCTTTTCCAGGCAGCATTAGTCTCCCCATCCCTCTCCCTGCAGACAGCAACTTCTGTGTGATAAAGCTAAGTTTTCAGCTCTGAACATTCATCAAAACACACCATTCCTCTAGTAAGAACATTAAACTGAGATCTCTGATGCATGGCCAATTTGTCTCCTGCACAATGCTCTTCTCAGTTTGCAGCTTTAATGCAGCAGGGTCAGAAATAATCAGGCTTTGAAACAGGACCATGTGGCTGAGCACACAGAGCAGGAACCAGGAGGTTTGACAATTGCATCATTATCTGTGTCATGCAGACAGAGCAGCTCACGAGAGAGAGCTCCGTATCACAAATGTAGTGGTGGAAGTGGGAGTCAGTCCTCTCTCTCCTCATCCAGAATTCTGGGCAGTAGGCTGGACAACAGCAGGAGTGGTTCAGGGCTGCATTTTTTAGCTTCTGGGTTATTTGGTTTTCCTTTTTCTTTCTTTCTTTCTTTTTTTTTCTTTTTTTTTTTTTTTTTGGTGCCTTGGTAGCTTATCCCTCCCTACTTTCTATAGCATCCTCGAGGCTGATGTGCTGCTGGTGGAACCAGACACTCATATTCAACCCAAATCTCTTGTGCTTTTTTGCCAGCTCTACTTGCCAGTTCCAGCTGGTAGGGGAGCAGTGGTTCTAACCAGGCCAAGGTGCATGTTGGGTAGTGAGAACAGGAGATTCTGAGCTCTTACCAGCAATGATAAAAGGCTGCAGGCAACTCAGCAGTCATTGGGACTGGAGAATTATGGGGGCAGAATGCTGGGAGTGCTGCTGGTTCCTGCAGAATTCCACTGGAATGGGTATTTCTGACTTAAGGGGAAAAAACCCTCCCCATAAAGAATAGGGTGGGTTTAGTTCTTAGGACATTTAATGATGTACTGGCATATAGTAACTGCACTATAAATACAGCCTGAAAAAATATGAGCTTAGTTTGGAAGCTGCTCTCAGCTAAATTATGGGGTTTTGATCCTGACCTAAACTGATCCCACATGTTCCTGGATTCTCCCAATGTTTGAGTGCACAGTAAATCAACTGTAATTTTTCCTTTTTATTGCAAAGAATGAACAGAAGAGATTGGAAATTATATAGCTTTGGCATATGTTTATCACGTGGTTCAGGATTGTTTGATATCTTTTTAGCTTTAAGCTGAAAATAGAGTTTAAAACAAGTACAGAGTATCAAAACCTGTTAACTGGCATTAGCTCACAGAAAAGTCTGAGTTTCACCAAAGCGTTCATTTCACAAACATTCAGTGCCTCTACAGAGAAGAATGCAGTGATTTTACAAGTATTCGGTGTTCTGCTCACACATACTGACTGTGTGAAGAAATAGTACCACAGCAGGGAACAGTAAAGGAGGAGGAAATATCAAGTGACTTCTTTGGTAATGATACTCACTGCTTTAAAGCAACAGCCATTGTACCCCTGGATTGTGGTGCTTCTCCTTTGAAAAATGAACATGTTCAGTATTTACTCTTTTTACCTCTCCTAAGGTCTTCTCTTCCCTCTTCTTCACTCTTCCTTGTTGTACTCACTTCAGGGTGAGTGGGCAGGCACTCCAAAGTTATCCTCCAACACTTAACTGTTTTCTGGACACCTTGAAAAATGTTTCAGAGTAATGCTTCAAATGCTTCAGGGGTGATGCCATAAACAAGTGTCTGCTCTGCAGCATGGAGCTTAGCCTGCCCACTTTAACTTTAAAACTCGTTGCCTTCCTGTTCACAGACACATTTTTGTCATCTAATCCCTGCCCTCCAGCTTTTTTTAGTCTTAAGATACTTCATACTTTTTGTTGTTGTAACTTCTTCCTATCCTTCAGCCGCTTTTCCCATTTTTTTTTCTTTTTTTTTCTTTTAACTTCAGAGTTGGTATTTATATTCTTTACTGGTACTATTGAAATATGGCTAAACTGTCTTCTTGAACTTGGCTTTCCTAATGGACTGGCTTTCCCCTCTGAAACATTAGTCTTGCAGCATGATTTTTGTGAGCTGACTGCCCACACAAGTGTGCTGCCATGTGGGCTGTAGAGTCAGCTTGTCTGAAGCCTTCCTCAGTAATTACCAGGTAATAAAAGTTAACTGCCCCATAAAACCACATGGATGAACCATGCTATTGCTGGCTTGCCCTACTCAGCCATCCTCTTCCTGTGTGCTGGATCTTTTGGGCAGGGGAAAGGACTGCCCAGGGTCCCTTTTGGCTCTCTTCTCTGTGTTTCTGATAACTGGTGACCTGGCTATGGGCTGCTGCTGACAAGGCTCTCAAGCACATCTCAAACTAGGAGCCTGTAGCAGTGAGTCTGAGCTAAGCAGTTCCTACTTTATTTGTCAGGAGGGGGGAAAAAAAGAAGTTAAAGGCACTCCAAAGTTATCCTCCAACACTTAACTGTTTTCTGGACACCTTGAAAAATGTTTCAGAGTAATGCTTCAAAGCTTATCTATTGTAGCACTAAATTAGCTGCTGCAGAGTGAAGGTGTCTAACATGGACTCAAAAAGAGGTCAGCTTTGCAACTTGCCTGAGTTGGCCGTAACTCAAACTGGCAGAACTAGTCTTAATTTTGTAGTTCAGTAGATGTGTATAATAGCTTTATGGAGAATTGGAAATGTCAGGTTTCTGCCAACCTGCTAATAGGATTTATATCGCTCTTGTAACTCGTAATTTTTACTGCTGTGGCTCTGGTATCTTCTTTTGTCATGTGTGTCTTCTGCCTCATTTTTTACTTCTCGATGAGATAACAATCCCATTTGGGGTTTGGGGGTTTTTTGTTTTTTCTTTTGTTATTACTGAGTAACTGAGTTTTCAGTCTTCTTCAGGGGCTGCAGGTATGTCTGTGCAGAGCTCCTGAGAGAATTCTAAAGGAGCTTAAAAATGATACGGAAGGCTGTTAAAACACAGGGTGGTAGCTTGGGAGGGGAAGCTGCTAAGTTGGAGAACATCCAGAAATAGCCAGAATATTTTAGAATATCATTTAATCCAAAGAAGAACCTTTACACTAGTATTCCTAACAGAGGCTTGTCTAAATTGTGCTTACGTAATGACAACCCTTCAGCTTCATTAGGCAGCCGCTTACCTGTAACCTTAACCCTTGGAAAGCTTTTCTTAATCTTGAGTCTGAGTATTCCAGGATCCCAGAAAGAACCTTTTTGGGATAGTGCCAAAAGAATTCAGCTTCTCTTCTGCTTGTTGCACTGACTTTACAGGAGTGGAGGAGGGAAACAACGATATGAAAGGTACTTCAAGAACAAAGTGGGTATTTTCAGTCCTTTTCGTCAGATTGATTCTTTTTGTCATTAACATTGCTGGGAGTGCCTGCAGGCACTTCAGGGCGTCCCCTTTGCAAGAGGAATCACAGCTGAGTGTTTCCTGCACTGAAATCAAAATCCTGAGCTTTCTGCAAGGGCTGCACATGGCCACACTGCTTTTAGTTAAAACCCAATAGGCTGAGAGCTAGGCAAGGGAGCTGAGAAGGGGAAGCACTCGAGAATGTCTTGATTAATAGCATCCCTAAATGACAATGGCTGTTTTATGGTTTTTATAAGGACTGTAGTGTTTCTCATACATAAAAATAGACAAGATGTGGTTGCAATTAATGGAGAGCTCTTTGTTGAAGCTGTTGACTGTAGGAAAGAACCCAAGGGTTTCTTACGCTTCTCAGTTGTAAAACTAACTAAATACATCTAGGGCTGCCTTGTGTCACTCCATGGCATCTTTCAAAGCTGTAATTAGCAGATACCTAATGAGTTGTGGCTATAGCATGTGGATCAGATGACTCAAATATTTACTTTAGGCCTCTGATTCTCTGTCTCTACACAAGGGAGAATAACTTGTGTTTAATGTCTAGAGACTCATTTTTCTTTGGTTGTCTTGCCTAGAAACTTCGTTTCTTCCCCATGGTCTGTCAAACTGAATCCTCTCCAGTTTCCTCAGTGGCAAGGTACATCTGAAATGTTTACTGGTGAGTCCTTGCTTCATGAAGCCTTTTTTTATTTTGTAAGAAATTCATCTCAAAACCATATTTTCACTTGCATTTTTTAGCAAGATTGTCCTGTTGTTTCCCAGTGCAACTTTTGAGCATAGGAAACAAATCAAGCCAGGCTGCATTTTTAGCCAGGGAAGGTAAGGGGCAGCTACAGCCATTCTTCCATTGTCGTCTGCATGAACAAAGGTTAACACTTAAGTGTCCAGGAAGAAGTTGTTTTCAGGACAAGAGTTTGTGTGTCACTTCAAACTACCTAGTTTGAAGCCTTCCCATTTTTTTCAGCCCACAGGCATTTCTTCTGTGTTCTTTCCTTAGCCCATTTGAAAACTTTGAATATTAGCTTTGAAGTCATTTCATATTGACTGTGCCTGAGCTGACCTTGGTTCAGAAATTTCCTAATTGCTCCCTATGCTCAGCCATTCCAGCATAAAGGATAAAGATTCAGATCACCCAAATATTGAGCTAAATCAAAGCTAGATCTCTGTGTTACCTGTTTTTCTACACAGCTGGTTGTTCCTGAAGACTGTTCAAAGGCATTCTGTAAGAAATAACTGCATTAGTGCAGCTGGGGGAACAGCATTACACCTAGACCCATACCTGCAGATAGTGTGTTGGGGTCAGCTCCTATTGCATGTACCTGAAACGGATTTATTCCTGCAATCAGCACTTTTCTAGACATGTGTCCCAGGGGACCTGAACTGAATGTTCAACAAGTTTTTAATAAAGAAAGAAAAGGCATGGGGGAGGTTAGCATGTGCTGGAAGAGTATCTGTTTTATAACAGTCATGGTTGTCACAATAAACATTATTGATGTGCTCTTCATCACCAGCCACTCTCTTAATTCTTTAGATGGTGGCAAAGATGAATAGGGAGCGAGCTTCATCCTTCTGGAAAGCTGTGAATTTAAGCAGTGCCAATCTCGTGGTTACAGGCAGTTCACTGAATCCCATGGGAGGTGCAGTCAGGCCAGTAGTGCTTTTCCTAACAGTGATTTTTCGTGTGCCGGTCTGGTTTGCCCCTCAGCCCAGTTGTATTTCTCTCAATGATGAAAACAGCGAGTACTTTTCCCTTTATCAAATCAACTGTAGTCTGTGGGCACTGAGTAATTCATATGAGTTATGCAGTTTATGGAAGATAGGCATTACTTTGGCTCCAAGTTCTGTCAAAATACATAAGTTTGTAGTTACATCTCTGTCTATGACAAGGATTTGTCATATAGTCTAAAGATATGGGTGTTCTTTGGGTTTTATTAACCACACACAAAGCTGTAAAACTAACTCCTGTGACTGGTGGGAACACAAGTTCCATGAGCCAAATAATTTCTGCTAATAAGATAGCCTGCCTTGTCTGTCAGTCAGACAGATCTTACTCTTCTGCTGGCTGCTTTCAGACATATTTAATGGACTGAACTAAAGGAAAGTACCTCCTAGCAAGGATCTTCTTGCTTGAAAAATGTTTGTAGTTCTCACCATGAAAGCTTCCCCAAAGCGATCTTTTTAGGATCTGTTTAAAACTAATGAGAAAATCCAGAACTAAAATAGGTAATGAGACTAATTTAATTACTTCAAGCTATAAGGAAAGTAATTCCCATTTTAATGATTTAGGCTATCAGCCCATGATCTAGAGCTGAGGGTCTGAACTGCACAGTGTGGTCTGCATCGGGGAGCACAAAGGTACAAATTGCCTGAGCATCCCTACTGCACCAGAGCTCACAGCTTCCAAAGTAAATGGGTGTGGTCGGGCAAAGGCTGGAAATAGTGAGCCTGGGAGATGCATGGCATGGCCACACACTTTGAGTCTCCCACCTCTTGGTGAAGCCCCTGAACAAAAATATTTATAATATTCCATCCTTTTCTCATGTCTGGGATCCTCCAACTCTTCCTAAAAGGGAAAGAGTGAAGCTGCTGTTGTATTGAAGAACTGATTTCACTGTTTTCCCTCCCTTCAGACCAACATTTTTAACTGAACAAGGAGAAAACTGGCAGATAGTGTATCAGTTTTGTCTTGAAATTCCAAACCACTGTAAACAAAAAAGCCTGTTCCTGAGTGTTCACTCAGAGGAGGGATGTGGATAAATAACACAATTGCATTTGGAGATGAACAGATGAGTTGACCTTCAGGTCTTTTCAACTTGCTTGCAGTGATTGGTGTGAAATCGTTAAACCAAAAAAATTCTGATTGTCTTATAATTTAAAAGCAGCTTCTGAACTGTTTGTGAAACACAGTCAAAGGCTGGTTTATTTCTCATTGTGAGAGTTTGAGTATTTGTGCTGAATGAGAGGAATAGGCTGCTCCTAACCTACCAGGGCAGCCTGCTGTGGTCTGACCTCAGTCTGCCGGGCAGTCTCCCCTTCATAACCTTGGAAAGGGCTCAGCAATTTCAGGGAGATGGGATTTAATCACCTTGATTGCCTGTGATGTCTAGGAACACTGGCAGCTGGGTAGGAGGAAAGGATTCCTCTTGGTGCCCACAGTGACACACCAGCAGAACCCATCAGTTACCTCGTGGGTTTGACAGCAGCTGCTGGGCCAGCCCACGGCTCCAGCCCCACACTGACCACTGCAGGTATCCACACATTCCCATGTAGAGCAGATGGCTTAGGGCACTGGAAGGACACTTAGGGGACAAAAATTAGCAAGAAATCAAGTTCTACTAATTTTGTTCCTCCTGGAATAAACTTTTATTATTGGAGTGGCAGAGCAACCCCACAGGTCACTTTCTGTCAGGGTGAGATCCCTCTCATCCAGTTTTCAGATCAGGTATCAGTTTGTCATGTGCACCTATTTTAGTCCTTCTTTTCTCTCTTGCAGAAGGCTTGTTATAAATAGTCAGAAATTCTAGGAGTTTCTTGCTTTATGAACACATTTATTAAATACATATAAATAATATTAGTGGAGCAAAGGCATAACCAGTACTTGTATACCGCTTGTGGCCATCAAAGCATAACCAGACCTTCATTTTACAGGCTATGTATATTTTAATTCCTTATAAATTGTCCTCAGTTGATTTTGAAGATGGTCAGAGGTTGAAATACTGAGTAACTGTTTTGAGAACATTATTCCAAGATACAGCAGCTGGCAAAGATAATACAGCAGTTTAATAACCTGTGGTATGTCTCTTCAGAGTGGATATAATTTTAAAAAATTATACATAGCTCACAATGCTTGGATGTTATTGACAGATGAGCGAATGTAAAACCAAGCTGCAGCCAGTAAACTCCATCTTTCATGTTGTCAGATAAGCTCATTTGAAGTCTAGTAGCTACTTTTAATTGTTGTTCATTAACCTCTGAATTTTGGCCCCTGAATAACAGGTGGAGGCTACTGTGACTAATGTTTTGGGGAGCTAGAGCAGAGTGTGATGTGCTGATGTGGGAATAGGGTACTGTAAGACACAGCAGCCTCGGCTGATGACTGAATTGCAGCTTTTAGCCTGGCTGGGTTTTTTTGTTTATTTGTCCAGGAGAAGGGGGAATACTGAAGAAATTGTGCATTATTACAACAGTGAACAGTTGGCTGCAGTTCATATCAAGAGACAAAGAAAGTCATGCCTAATGACTAAAACAGACAGCAGGTTGCAAATTTGGGCTTCATGATGCATTCCAGCCAGTAACATGAAAGACAGGAAATATCTTACATGTGCTGCCTTTGGAAAACAAGAGAAGATATGGAGGTCAAGCATGGCTCTGCTACGTTTGCTGATAAATCTTTTCCAATAGTGGGCTTTTTCCTTTTTCTTTTCTTTTTTTCTCCCGGAGCAGTGGGAAGATGAAGCAGCCTTGCAGCCAGCTGCTCAGCGCTGGTCACTGCCTGCGAGAAGGATGGGCCCATCAGGGCGGCCAAGCACGGCCGTTCATCACCCAGCACGTGCAGAGGTGGGCTTGGGAGTGACCTTGAGCACTGCACCAGCAGCACTTGGCCAAGCTGGTGGTGGTGTCCATCCCTTATCTCCAGGCACAATCCAACAGGCTGCTGCAGTCAGGGATGGCTCTGGAGCAGTTTGTAACTGCTGGCGTTTGAGAGCGTGTCTAAATTCAGTTCAGTGAGGTCACCGCAGTGTCTGAAACCCCTGGCGTTATTAGGGCTGACAGAGCCCTCTGTCTGTATTCCTTTGTACTCTTGGAAGAATAAGATGGCAGACTTAAGGGGGTGTTGTTATTTCTGTTAGCAAAATCTGGGCAAGTCACTAGAAAAATGGTGTGGTAATGAAAACAGTAAAATTGTGGGGGTTTTCTTCATAAATCCTGAAAAGCTGTGAAAAATGGCAACTTTACAGTTGCTATCCAAACACACCATAATAGAGCAAATGACATTATGTGGCTCCGAATATTTTGGCTGTTACTGTTCCTGCTAGAATGACAAGTTAACACTGGCTGCTTTTAGGTTACTGAGGAGCAGGATCTTTGTTCCAAACAGTTGTCATTTAAAACAGGAAAGAGCAGAAGCGAAGGAGTAAGTTTCATATCATAGATGGATTTCTCTTTCTCATCTCTTTAATTACTTTATTGTAGTGAGAATGATGAAGTTTTTGTATATAATCATAGTAAAAGATCAGCCATTCTGTGTCAGGAAAAATATGTGCTGAAATTCAGTCCTGTTTCAGCAGAAACCACAATCCAAATTCAGAATAACTTCAACATTATAGGTTAAGAGATGCAATCCCTGGGTTAGAATGCAATAAAAATCTACCGGAAGCCCAGAGAATCAGCCAAAAAACACTTTCAGAAGTCTGGATTTCCTGTGCATAATGAATTCTCAGAACGTCTTGTGGCCCAGCAAGGTACAAATTAGGTTGTTGGTTTCCAGCTGCAAGCTGTTGGAGTGGGGAATGACATGGATCAACAAATGCTCGTGCACTTCCACATTTCTGGGCTTTAAAGAGCTAGCGACAAGGTAATTATTTGATAGATGCAGTATGTTATGGGACCACTATCCAAATATCACCAACATCAACATTTAGTCATATTGTCAGCATATGAGTGATCTGCCCTCAAATTGTGTCTGAAAGCAGCAAAACCACATTTTCTCAGAGAAAAGTTGCATTTGCATGTTCAGTGGAGAAAAATCTCTGCTGGTGATAACACATTGTGGTCAAGTTGTTCAAAAGGGCTGAGTAACTTCTGCCAGATAAACACACACTGAATTTATTCTGTGAAAACTAAGCACGAGCTTGGCTGGCAGAGCACAGCCCTTCTCAGACATGCTTATTCTCCAAAGGAGCTCCGGGAACCAGTCTTGAAATTTCAACTCAATTGGAATTCAAACTCTCATTGCTCTGAGCAACACCACAAGTTTACTGAGTTAGTGAAGAGGTTTGGTTGCTTTCATATGAGCCTTCCAGAAAGCAAATTAGAAAACAATCCAAATCAATACCATTGAAACTGTCCATTTATATATTATTATACATTGGTCTGCTTGCATTTTTCTCCATAATCATATTGTCATAAACATTTTCCACTGAAAGTATAAAGTGAACAACTGTTTTATTTTTCCAGGCCAGTGAATTTTTAGGAAGACGAACTGAATAAGATTTACATAAATCACAAAGTGTTGGTGGTTGTGTTTCCATGCATTGGGGCCATCTATGAAGGAAGCTATAAGGCAGTTTTCATGTATGAGGTAAGAAAATGGTCAATAATAGGTCTTAAAGCATTTTAAGAGACTTTGACCTTAGCAGTGTATGTCATGTTAAACCAATAAATTAGAAGTGACTCAACTCCACTAATAACAAATCTAAGTAGGCTTGAAATTTCTGTAAAGTGCCCTTAGAACAAATTTCACCTCAAACAAGTTTCATTGTTCTCCAGGTTTCCCCTGGTGTTTTTCAGCTGTGGGTGCACGTAAAATATTACATATTATCCTTTGTTTAATGTCACTAGTTCCACACCATTCAGGAAGTGCACTTGGCTTGTTCTGGGGCTAAAAAAGCCTAAATTGTACTTGACACTTTTTCTTGTTACAGGGTCTTGCGTGCATGTCTCTCTCTAGAAAATGGTTCAGTGTTATTGGTCTGTCTTTCCATTATTGCCACTTTTCTGTTTTTAACATGTTTTTTATTAGCGTGCCATAGTTCACGTTAAAAATCAGCTTGTCCTGTATTCTTGACTCTAGATATTGCTCCTTGAAGATGCAGATTTGCTGAAAAACAATACTATCTAAAAAGTAAACAGTTTCCTTTACTCCCAGACAAAGATGAAAAACAATCTCTCAAAACAAATTGATCCAAAGTTCTCCAAGGAACATGTTGAAAAATGAATGGGAAGACACTTGTCTTTGTAATGGATAGTGTATTTTTAGGTAGTATAAATTTTATAGCAGTCATAAAGTTTTATGAATTTCAACAAATGTCCTTCTCAGAATAACTTGAATCTTATTGTCAGCGTGTTATCTGGGAAAAGGTCACCAGATCTGTTCCTAAAAGCGAGGAATTTGCAAGTGGGAGGTTACATAGGCTTGGGAAGAGAGTTAAAAATCAATCTCTGCTTGCTAGTCCCATAAGCTGCAAATTGCCAGACCTGAGCTTCAGGAAAAAATGTTCCTGAGATTGCTGTGTGTCCATGTCCTCTGTGCTGGCTGGCACCCAGCCCACAGGTGTGCCTGCACTGAGCCCAAAATCCTCCACTCACCTCGAGGTGCTGTGCAGAATTTAACTCCAGCTACAGCCAGGGACACAAACCATATGATAATTACTGCTTCAAACCCCATTAACATTTATGGATCCGGCTTGCAGTAGGATCCTGTGCAATGACACAAGATCTGCTCCAGCAGAAACTGGGAAGCAATGAGTTTTACCATTTTTTTTCCTGTTCACTTTAAACTGTTGACATGGTGCTAAATTCAGTATGCTGAAGGTGTTTCCATGTGTCACTTCTAATAGGATACAGGTGTCAGACAATTTGAGATTATTTCAAACCTAATTTTCTTAGAGTGAAGATACAAACAGTTACACCAGAAGCAGATGTTGGGCCTTTCTCACCCCTCCGAAATGTGGTTTGGCATCCATCCAGACTGAGTCTATAGGGAAAAAGAGAAAATTATATTTAATTTTGGCTTGCTTGGTTTCCTCCTTTCAAAATCTACATGAGTGTGTAATAAAAAAACAAACCCATCCCTTTTCCCCCTGCTTTACACAGGGACTGAGTATCTTGTTGCAAACAGATGGAGTGCAGGCAGGTTGGGACATGAATGCTTTTCCATCTCCACGCTATGACTTTGCAGCCCAAAATCTGACATAAAATGCTGTCTTTTCCTTTTTGCCCTCTTACCCACGTCTCTGCCACTTGCTTTTCTAGGGCACTGATGCTGAGCTAACAGCCAGGAAGCAGAGGGGTGGCAAGGACTGCGCCTAAACCACCGACTCAGGGTCCTGCCTCTGGCCCATCTCCATTGACCTACCTGGGGATGGTCACTGGGACTCAGGAAAGAAGCCCTAAAAGAATCTTCTGTCCCTGTGCCTTCCAGCTGCTTCCATCTTCCCTAGCTTGAAGTAAAATCTCAGCTGTACACGTGGATACAAGAACTACATCACTTGCTGGCGCTGGCCCGTCCTGAGGACAGTAGGTGTTCTCCATCAGGAGCTTCAGTGAGTTTAGTTACACTTCATCAGAACTCGTGGGTGTCAGAAAAATTGAGCTCATAATCTTGCTATTACCACCTTGTAGAAAAAGACCTTATTCTGAGGTTTGCCATGTGAATTTTGCGTTCTGCTGCTCAAATACCTCTTTCTGCAACTGCTTCTAGTGAATGAATCTTGCGACTGGAAATGCCAAGGGTGCTACAACTGTATTTAAAGCCACATTATCAAAAAATGCTCCAATTGAACAGGGGACTTTAAATCAGTGTGTGTTGGTCATTCAAATGCTGCGGGTCAAGAAATCCTTTAAGAGTTAAGAGCCACAAATGTACACGCGGAAGTGGAGGAAGAGTATTTTTATATCCTCCAGCCCTACGTGCCAGAGGAAGAAGGGCATGAAGTCCTTCCACACGTGGAGAGGACTCCACGGACAGACAAACGCAGGGGGAGAAAGGAGCAGATGGTGGACAGGAGGCATTAAAGCCACAGCTCATCTGCATGGGGCCGGTCCAGATTGCACCGGGAAGGTTCCCGAGTCGGCTCCCTGCCGAGGCCACCGGTGGAGGTGGGGGAATGTGATCAATAGGAGGCATCAAGTGTTGGCTTGGGAATCAAAGGCAAAACTGTGGAAATGCCACTCTGCAAATAGGGTTTTGCTGTGCTGCCAGGAAGTTCTCTAGAGGCATTGGAAGACCAACCCGGTAACAGGAAATTAATCAGAAGCGTTTTTGAGCGGCTCCTCGGCTGGTGAGTGCTGCTGGGGCTATTTATACCTCTGAACTACAGCAATTTACCCTGCTAAGGAGCTGCTCAGATGTCACATATTAGCCACTGCCAGAACGAGTGACCTTTCTGCACAATACATTAAGAACAAAGAGATGGAAATTCCCATTTTCCAAGCACGGTCCAAAAAAACCTCCGTGCTCTTGTTGAACCAGCTGCATTGAAGAGGAGTGATTAGAATTAGGCCTTTTTTTTTTAGCCTGCACCTGTCTCCTGTTCCACAGCTGAGAACACACTGAAATCTACTTCCCTCCAGACCTGATCCTGTAAGAGCTTCAGGTGGTAATTAAATTCATCATTATCTACATCTCTTTCTACTTAAACACTTGAGGGGAAAGCCACCTGAAGGCCATCAGTTGCTGGAACTTGCAGTAATCAGTCAGCCACAGGGAAAAAAGAAAGCTCCCCCATTTCCCCATCCCCAAATGGGTGAGATTTTTCTTGGTTTTCATTCTTATGGAAGTCAAGGGCTTGCAAAGGAGGGAGGATCAGTTTTTAGCACCCTTGGGTATCGGTCTCTTGAGAAGGTGACAGCTTCACTCTCAGCTAGGAAGAAAGGTTCCCTGACCGTTCTATCAAGAAATACGCAGGAAGAACTGTGCCAGATTACTGCAGAAAAGATGTAAGTGTGATTTTCTTTCTGAGGAATTTAAGACATTTTTAGGGAAAAACCTGGGTTCGGCATTGTCCCTGGAGAAATGGGACCAGTCATTTTTCCTCCTGGCATATCCTTTTATTGTAAATATGTTCAAAGTGCGCAGAGTACCATGAGGTATTCCACTTACTCCATGGAAATGAGCAGTGGCATTTCTAATGAGTGGGTTTCACTTAAAGTATCTCTCCTCTTTCATAGGAATAACTTTTTTGTTCTCTATTATTTTACTCAGGTAATTGTTACACATTGATCTCAGCTGCCTTCAGACCCGAAGTTTCTCCATATTCCCTCAGTTGCTCTTCCCCTATGAATGTGCACACTGCCAGCAGTCTGATTTCTGGCACGGTGACACAGAACTAATTGTCGCTATTGGCATTTTTTTTAATGCAAAACCATTGAATATTTCTGCCTTTAAAATGTGATGGGTGCTTGGAAATTACTGGCACTGTACAAGCAAATTATTCTTTGTGCAGTCAGCAAGACATCCCAAATTATCTGTATTTCTGGGGAAGAAAAAAAATCCAAGTAGAACTTGAATTGTTTTGTGACAAAGTGCTGTATCGGGACTGAGGCAAGATAGCACAATGCTCACTGAAATAACTAACCAAAAACATGCCTAGCACTAAAACATGTCAAAACAGGCTAATAATAATAATACATTATTGTATACAAAATGCTGCTTCATCTTGACCCAAAGTGTCACACCAGGTTTTATCACATGGCAATTAGGTGTGACATTCTAAAAAAACATTAATTTTCAGGGGGAATTGTAGCTGTTTCTTTTGGAGATTAATTCTACTTTTGTCGCTGCCTGAAATAGGACTAAAATTAGGTTTTTTAAGGCAAATGCATTTAATGTGAACAGTATCCACCAGAATGTCTTGCTATAGAATTAAAACCAAACGAAACAAGAAATCTAGGAAACTGTCTTAAATAATTTTTAGAGAAATTTTAGAAAGACACCAGATTTACTGAGGATTTTTTTTGCCTCCTAAAAATAGTTATTAATGTATTTATCTTCTGTCAAAGTAAGACACTTGTAAGTTTTTTTTCATTTCAAGGCTGTACTGGAACTTCGCTTAGTTAGATTTCGATTACATGATGAAAATGACCACTTTTGGCATTCTAATCAGCTAGTGAATAAATTCCCTGAAAACTAGGGCTATGAACCAGAAAATGTTATTCATTAATTTTGTTTATGGTTATTTAATTTTAATTACAATACTTTAAAGCTATTTAAATCTACATTTCCATCATGTGTAGGTTAATGTAGCATATTTTGCAGAAATAATCAATGCCTGGTAATACAGATCACTGCAGAGCCTGTAATTAAATCTTTGATGAGAGTTTCAAAGTGATTTTTTAAATGTGCACGTGGCTTATAAAGCACTTTGCAAAAGCTATACTTCTGTCATCGTGACTTCCCAAATGTTCCTCTGGCATTGTTCAAGTTTAATTTCCATTCAAATTAAAAAAGGACGTGTTTGTGATTGAGTAATTGCCTTGTAAATAAGTGTTGTCTGTAGGTAAGGAAAACAATTAACTTTCACACCAGCTTTCCTGTGTAAGTGATAATAAGGATCCATCTTAGTGATGTCAGCGAGCCCCCGGCCCACCTGCCCCTCTGACAGCAGAAAAATGGGGTGTAAAGGAGTGTTGTTGTTGGGGTTTTTTTCTGGAATCATTTCCTTGTAATTGAATTCCATGTTCAAGCCAGGCTTTCGCTGCCTCATGTTACAAGATGGGAGCTGCAGGTTTGCAGCGATAAGCAGGCTGCCTGCAGGCAATTAGAGACCTCAGGGCTTGCGGAGTCTAGTCACTAAAATATGTTACAGCTCGAGTCATTGTTTAACAATCCGAGTCTCTTACAGCTGTGAAACACTCCCATCATCAAGTGGGTCTCTGGGACTCCCTCAGGAACGGCAGGCTCTAGATATCCAGCTGCTAGGAACAAAAATAAATCTCTTTGAAGACTTATTTGCCATCACATTGTGTGAGGACTTAGAAAGGCTGAAGCATTTTAATCGTTAATCTCCATTCATCAAATCTTGTCATTCTTAACAAAACTCCAAAATAGTTTCAGCTGTGAGCTGGATGTCGATGACACCAAACTCTGCCCGTAGGTATCAATTTCGTGGTTAAGATGTGCCCCACACAAGGAGTGTCTGTTGCAATCAGAACGGTTCCTGCCCATGCAGAGACAAAGGGGAGCATTTCAGAACTCATTTATACCCTTGGCTGTTGTGGAGGGAGAGCAGCAGAACTTTAATAGCTATTGATCATCAGCCTCTATTGAGCAGTATTAGAATCTCTTGCATTGATGATCAGTCAGCCTTTGCTACTGACAGATGGAGTTGGTTGTCTCTGCTGTGGTGTGACACCAGCAGCAGCAATTAGAAGTGACCACCTCGCAGAAATATTCACTGCACAAGTTTGGTTGAAAAAACATCTTAATGCCTCTCAAGCTCAACACAACCTGGAAGTCTTGACTTCAGTGGGGTGTGAAGAAACCCCATTTTTTGAATTGTTTCTCTTGTTTTTTTTTTTTTTTTGTCTTTTCAAGTTTTTTAAATTTTATTGCTGACCTAAAAAGGAAGGAAATTAAAAAAAATACTAGGAAAATCCTGGTGTAGTTAAAACATTCTTTGACCTCTTCCTTGCTAGTACTTAAAAACATTAGAGAAATTAAAAGCAAATGTGCTGCGTGACTTAGAGGTGAGCTCTTAATGACTTAAAGGCTTTTAGGCTGGCAAGTATTTCCAATATATTTCATTAGACTGGTTTTCCTTATCATGTTCCGTCTCTTCTCTAAGCCATGTTTTGCTTCTCCCTTCTGAAGCAACCCAGAGAGTATCAATGCCACACTTGTGACATTGGGCTGGGCTGTGCAGTCAGCAGAAGGAAGGGTTAGTGCATGTGGGAAAACACACCCCATCTCCAGATGCACAAATATCCCAAGCGAGCATTTCAAAGCAACAGCAGCTCACTGCTGGCCAAGCACGTGGATATTGCAGGAACACCCTCGGCGTTCTCTGCCCTTCTAGGAGACAAATTCCCCCGGACTTCAGGAAATCTGTGCTTCAGCAGTGCTCTGTCAGAGGCACAAAAAGTCCTCAAATTATGTGGGGAGAAGAACCTTATCCCACTTCAGAGACAAGACGGCTTTCGGAGGTGCGGAGGTTAGATTGTCTTCCCAAATGGATACAGCATGGGAATGAGGAATGAGAAGTTCTAGCCCAAGAGTTGTTTTGGAGGGGTTTTAGTTCTTTTGAAGCACAAGCCAAAGCCCCTTGCAAGCTCCTGTGGAAATGTTCGCATTAACATCAGTTTTTAATTTTTCTGGGGTTTGGATCTGTTTGATGAAGGAGAGAGAATAATGTTGAAATTGCTATAAAATGGTAAAAATATTTTGACCTGCTCCTGAATTTTAATATATTTTTTTAAGCAGTGTGGTTTTTTGACTGTGGTTTTATTTGTGCCCAGTGCTGCAAGAAGGGAGAGCCCAGGCAGTGCTTATGCAGAGTGAGGAGGAGACTCCAGCAGTAACCCTGCTGACCTCACCTTCTTTCTCCGCACAAATTCTCATCAAATTTCCTGTAGCTTCTGGTATTTTTTTTTAATTACTCCCTTCCAGAGAAGATTTTTGCTCTTATCCTTAGTTCCAAGGGCTTTCTGTCTGATTTATCTTCTCTTTTCGGGACTCAGTGAAGCAGAAAAACAATGTTAGTCTTTGGTGGCTGGGGAAAAGGAGGAAGGCTCATGGAGGTGGTCTCCAGATGATGGGGCCCTGACCGAAGCAATCTCCTTCCACAAGGAGGGAGCAGAGGGCTGGCAAGTGCAGGTAAAGCTGCCTGCACTCCATGTGCTGAGAAATCACCCACACAAACACATTCCGCCTTCGGCAGTGCTCAAGTAATGGCCATTACTGCTCCAGGGAGGAAATAATTAAAGCCATTTCTTGACTCTGACAGTTTGATACTGGTGGTTTTCAATAGCAAATTACCAACATCTGTAGAGCAAAATTCAGCTACTGCAGCAATTATTCAGCAGGGCTAACCGCAGAGGTGCTAGGAATTTTTCATTTTCTAGATGTCCCCTCGTTAGATGTGACCTGCAGTTGAGACCCAAGCTCCACACGACGGCAAACTGCGTCTCTCGCGTTAGAAACGTAAACGAAACCATATGGAAAGCTGAATATTCCGTGAAAACCCCAGAGGCAAATGCATCAAAGCCAGAAAATGAAAGACTGGAAAGATATCTGAATGGCTTTCTTAATTATGTAACAATTTCAAGTTTCCAGAGCAATTCAGAAGCAAAATTTACACGATTCATTAGATTCCACAAAAATGAGGGCTTTTCATTCCCACACACTGTTACAACTGTTTTGCATAGTAAGCACAAAGAGTGTGACTGTACAAGCTGAAAACTCACATCTACAACCTGTAGCAATCAGCACAGCACTGCAGATTTTCGTTGCTGGTGAAAGAAAGGGGTAGCAAAAAACCTAAATAAGCTTTATACATCCCCAACTCAAATTATTTCTTTTTAAACATTAGCTAGAAAAGGTAAAACAAATCTGAGCAGGAATGAGAGGCTGAGATGAAATACGTTTCTAGGAGAGAACTGATTTGGGATTGATAACAAAAATACCACCTTATTTTACTGCTTATGTTGTAACTACTTGTTTGTCAGGGTTTTATGTTGTAATCCACTTTGCTCATGGATTTACTGATGTATAAAACCTGAGTTTAGTTTGTAAATTGGCACTCTGTCTTCGGCTGTTTCACTGTTATTTAAGCTGCAGGACCCCATCAAGGCATGGTATAATTTGCCATAAAACTATGCAGTCATTTTAAATTAGAGCTTCAGACTTCAGCAATCTTTGGGGTGGCCTGGTGGGGAATAAAAATAGCTTGTGCACCTATCAGGTGATAACTGAAAGGCTTTAAAATAGATTATAGTCTTCATGGCCCATATCAGCTAATTAGGCTGTGGCAAAAAAACCACCTATAGACATGGGACAATTAAACTCTTGCTTCCCTTTAGAGAAGAGAGAAATATGCAGGAAGTCCTAGGAAATCAGAGCAAATTCCTCAGAGTTAGATCAGTTTCATTTAGATATTGATATACAAGTGCCATTCAACCCAATAATGCATTTAATTGTTTGTTACACAGTTATATTTTGAAGTTGATAAGGAAGATCTTATTGTAATGATATTTTATCATACAGCAATTTCCAGTCCTCGTTGCAAGCAGTGCATTGTGCAGGTTAGGGTCAGATCTAACCAGTATTCATCAGCCAAGTCCTCCTCCTAAACTTCAGGAAACGTAGGTCACGATGTTTTTTGTGGTAGTACAAAATTCAAGTGCTGTGCAGAGGAGTTAGATGCAAACGAAATAGACTGGGAAATATTTGTACCAATATTTGGTTTTTAAAAGTAAGGGATTCTGCTCTGTATTCAGTCAGATGCGCATTATAGAGGAAAAAATAGCTCAGTGAGTATTTTCTTGTCACTCTTAATCTTCATTTGACATGAATGTGGACAGGCTGAGCCAGGGTATTATATTCACATCAGCAATGCCTTCGGACACTGTGATGACTTAGTGCAGTGAGACCCACATGAATCAATATTGATTGGCCACTTACTTTAAGGCTACTTAATTAAAACTAACGCGATGGCACAGCTTCCAGGCAAATCCAGAGTGCTGTGATTTATGAGTGTGCTTGGGAGAAAGTGGGAAGGACACCGTGTAACAGTTCTCTTTACTCTGCAATTGAGATCTTTTTGTGTAAGGTGAAATTAAAGAGTTTGAAAAGAGGAACTGAATGAGTGCAGTAAATAAACGAAAAGGGCTGGTTTGTCATTATCTAGGCTGTTGGAGAGGACTTCTGGTTTCTTTCCAGGGAGCCTGACTGTCTCACTGCATATTGGTATCATCCAGGGCATCCAACACGGAGCTCTCTAATGTCAATGATAAAAGCAGGTTACTGCCCTGTGACTTGGGGTTGGAGCGAGCACAAGTGGCATCACTGTTCTGTCAGGTTGGTCTGTTGTGTTTCTACTGAATATATTTAGTTCCACAAATAGATCAAATGATAGTGTTTATTTACAGTATCTACATATGGGGGAATCCACCAAGATAGTCTGAAATTAGTTTTTTTTCCTAGAAATCTCCATCTCTTGATGCTTGGGAGGCAGTCATTTATTTTTGATCAGGCTGGTTTAGGCACTAAGTTGTTCTTTATCTGGCAGCAGTATTGTGTGTGTTTGTTTGACCAGAGCCGTGTGTGAGATGCAGAGAATCCAACTCCCTGTGTCACTAACAAAACCCTGGTGCTTTGCACCTCCAGATATTTCTGTTTCTCAATGGCCAGTGAGGAGGAAGAATAAGGAGAGTCTCACAGATGGAAATTCCATAAGGAATTGTTTCTCATCTGCTCATATTTACACAAAAATAAATAGAGAGAATTATGCCTTTAAAAGTTCAAGCTTTTGAATTGTGCTTAGCAGGCATAAGTCAAGAAGTCACTTGCAACACAACTGGGTTTGTTTTTTGTCAGCACTTTCAATATCCTGAATCGCTGCTTGCTATTGCAAACAGTTTGGTGAGGGAGCAGCTGAGATGCCAGAGGACAATGTATTGCTCTCTGAAGGGAAAGTCTTGGATATTGTTAAGATAAAGTCAGGAACAGTTTAGAGAAGTGTGATTTAGGCGGTGAATTGGGTCTTTTTAATATTTCTCCCACAGCAAGGAACGAGCCTTAGAAAATATTATTTTACATCTGATGCTAGAAGGAACCAAACTTTTTTTCATCTCCTTATTGTACTACATGATAGTTTGTATTTTCTGAACATTCTATATAAAGCCAGACAACTCCAGTGTTTCTAGAGAACTTTACTGATAATCTCTTAATTGAAGTAATGCACTTGGCTGAAATCATCCACTCCACTTTAGTTCTTCAGTTTTATTCAGGTGTAGCAATTTCCAAAGACTGGGAGGCATCAGTTCTCTGTATTCAGAACATTGAATTTTTGAAGGTTTTGAACCTTAGAAGTCACAGAACTTGCTGCTTGAGTTACTTCATCTTGGATTTTGTCCAAAGCCTGAAAAATTATGCTTTGTTTCTTGAGTTATATATAAGGGACATAAAGTTCTCCCAAGAAACATGTATTTTTAAGGAGTTCTTGTGAATGAAAGGGATTTCATTGAATGCAGAGTACTCCTCACAAAACTCTTTGAACCATTTGCTTTCTCATTCTTACTTTTCACTCATTTTCTTCATCATGTTTATGGCATCAGTGTTAAAGTTCTTTGAAGGACGGTGTCTCTGACTTCTCAGGAAAGTTTTCTTTTGAAAACTTTTGTCTTCTTGGAACTTATCTCTTCCTGGGATTTCAGGAAATATTGTGGTACCGTTGAGCTTATGAGAAAAAAACCCTTCCAGGAGGAGTGCACGTTGCTCTCTGCCTCCTGCATTAGTGCTGGAGATTTAGCTGGGCAGGAGCCCCTGGACTTTTGTGTGGGTGAGAGAATTGCTGTCTTGTGATGTAGTGTTAACACAGCACTGACAAACTGCAGGACTTGCTGGGATGTGTCCCTCTCCTATAAAAAAATATATTGATATAAAGTAATATTTCTCTCCACTGCCATCTAGTGAAGTTATTACGCTCTGTAAAGGCTTTGAGACTCAGCTGAGCGTTCTGATACTGAGCTGTATTTTAGTGGCACAGAAAGTCCAGCTCACTGCAGAGTGTGTGATATTCATCGCAGGTGTAACAGCAAATAAACTACAAAATAAGGAGGTATAACAAATTTGATCATAGAATTCTATCAATGGTTATGATGATAGAGACAGTGAAAGGATTTGTGCATGTTATCAGCATTGCAGAAGTGACTGGCAACACCTAGATCCGAGCTGTAAATAAAGCAAGCACCAAAACCTCTGCATGCTGGTGGAATGGTGTAAAATCAGGCTTTTTTGATAGAAAGTACACAGGTTCCCTGGGGGTCCAGATCTGCTGCCTCCAGTCTGGATCTTCAAGCCTGCAGAGTGATGCTCACCAAAATCCTCAGTGGAGTTTTTCAGCCTAGAACTTGAATGACACTTTTTAAAAAGAAGTTTTTGAGATTTTTTCGGCGACGCCCAGGTTGTGTTGGGCCACACACACGGAGGGTGTGCTCTGACAGCGGTGCTGGGATGGGCACCGAAGGGCTCCTGCTGTGAGCACGTTGCACCTCTCCATTTCTGTTCCGCTCAGTGGCATTGATTTTGCTTAAAGATCCTTGGCTATTTTTGTAACACACAAGTAGGTCAACCCATCGCTTCCTGATAGTGGAAATAGCTAAAATAGGACATAGAGATCTGAAATCATTCTTCTCTTCGTGTATCATTTAGTGAGCAAAATCTCTCTTAATACTCATGTTGAAATCAGAAGCTGTTCCCAGTGCAAGAGACTGAAATAAATTTGAAAAAAGACATAATATTGGTATGATTTAGAAGAAGAAAAAAATCAAGACAAGTGCAAACCAGATATCTTTGATGGCTGAAATATGTATTTCCATTGCCATAGCTGAGCAGTATCTCTGCCCTCTGATTCATTTGGTATCTTTCCACTTCAGTTTCCCAGGCATGATGGAAAAGCCCAAATTCCTGCTGATGTGTAAACCTGGTGCACTTCCCTCTCTAGCTGTAGTAGCAATGTGGTGGTTTGCTTGTCTATTTTTCACTTCCCCTCTACCAGATTTATTTACCACAGAATCTACTGGGCAACATTTAAAGGCAAATTATGTGAGTATCCCTCAGCTCTACCTGAATTATACATTACCTCAAAACAGAAATGAAAGGTGAGTTTATATTTTAACTTGGCGTTGGCTGCTGAAGTTTGTGCTTCCAGGTGGGAACGGTACATGTACAGGCTTGCTGTGCTTTCTAAAGTTGTGTTAAGGAAGTAAAACAAACTGGTCATCTGGCAAATAAAAGACAAGTGCTGGGTGGAGTAAGTTTATTATATTTTTAATTTATTTTGAAGCTAACCATTTTTTAAGGTCTTTCATTGAATCGTGTCATAAATTGTGAATTACAGAACAAAAGTTCTTAACTTTGTTTGCTAAAATGTGTGACAAATTCAGGAACCTTTGAAAAATCTGAAGCTTGTAATTCTGAATGAGTTTGCTCTGTTCAGTAACTTGAGCCATGTTTAAAGAAAAGGAAAATCCTTTATTTTACTGAAGAAAGGCTAAATAGGATTGGGTTGTACTTACTACCCCCCAGCCAAGCTGAGTGACTGAGAGAGTCGTTGTTTTACCTGTCTCTTGGGGCAATGAATAAATCTTAAATAAGAAATAAATCTTCTAAATAACCTTAAATCACAGTCTGCCCAGGCATATTTACAGTATGCCAGGGCAGCCAGACAATGACCATGCTGCTAATTCTAAGTAAGCAAACAGTTTGGTTCATTGGCAACTTCAACACTGATCTTTTTTAAAATTTCATCTTATTTCCAGCCAATTTGCATTTAAGCTTCTTTGTTCAAGGAGTCCCTTTCCTAAGTTAGAAGCAGTGACATTTGAACACTTAATTGCATAGTGCCTTAATACTTACACTTCATTTTTATTGAAAAAAAATACAATTCTAAGTAGAAAACTTCAGCCAGTGCATTTTCTTTATTTAGAATTTCATCCATAGTGTTGCCAGAGGATGTTGTAGAGAGAATATGGTTCCTAAGCAGCCCTGTTATCAATAAGCAGCTAAGAAAGTACATTAGGAACTTAGAGATCTTAAATGCATCAGGAAGAAGAAAAAAATTGAATTGCTATGGTCTTTTCGACCAGAATTTTAATTCCTGGTTTTGACATTGCCAGGTAAGGTTTCAGTATTTAAAAGTTCTCTTTTGTTCTTTCCATGATTGTGTATGTTGGACCTCACAGACTCCAAGCTTTTTTGTATTTCCCCAAAAACCATCGGAGCTTACGGATGTCCCAGTGGGAAGTAAATTGCCTTGATGTCCCAGGGTCAAAAGCAGCGTGGCAGATGCAGTGGCACATCCCCTTTGGAAAAGCGGCAAGAAAGAAAAGCTGCAGGAGTGCAAAGCCACTCATTCACTCAGAGTAAGTTGGTGATGGATAGGGAGCAATAGAGGAGGGATAATACAGGGCAGTTTATTGAGACACAGGAAGGTTGAAGATGGATGACATCCCTAGTTTTGCACGGTGCTCCTTCCGCACATACTATTAAATCCAGACTGGAAAGGGAAGGTAAAACAGTGTAGGATGTGCTGAATGTGGCTTTGCACTGACTTGCAGTGCTGTCATCATTTCATTGCAGTATTGGTTTTAATTCCATCCTGTAAAAATGTTGTGTTGAAAAGAGGAATCAAGTTCATCAGGTATATGAATACAGAGCTATTGCAGGACTACTGCAGTTGGATTTGATAAAGCAATACCGCAGTTTCTCATTGTGCCAGCAAGTTGAATACTGTCCTATTTCCACAAGAGAAAGAAAGGGTTATAAAAAATGGGACGTCAGGAATAGTCTTTAAATAGTTTTCCAGTAAAAAATATGTGGATTTTACTTCTAGTCCAGAGTAACATATAGTATCTGCAGAAATGGCTTGTTTTGTCAAACAAAGATATCAAAACAGGTTTTTGTTGTTTGGTTGTTGGTTATGTTTTTCTTAGAAGTCATCCTGGCTGTTATATCCTCTCTTCCTGCTTTCCAGTCAGGTAGTAATTGCATTCCACCTTCTACACAGTTTCCATTTCATGTCAAAATGGTGCATATTAAAATAAAAACACTGGGAGAAGGGAGAAAGATGTAAGTTACAAAGAGTGAAGGTGATGCTGTCACATAAGAAAAGCGTCAGGCCCAATATCCACCTCGGCCCTCACCCCGTATCCTAAAATCACCAAGAGTTAATATTTGGGAAGAGTGTAAGTATTCTCAAGCAAATAGTGGTAAAAGAAAAGACTCCCAGGGAAATTTATTTGCAGTCTACATGTCTTAGCCTCTCTTGGTGGACATTACTTAAAAGTAGTAACAATCACTTCATATTTGTAGAGAAGAGCAGAACTCATCAGCCATCTATTATTGTAAAAATTTATTTACAGTTTAAATTTTCATTTACTGAAAGAGTGGAATGATCAAGTAAAAGCTTTTGAAAAATCAAATGAGTATTTTTTTTCCAAGGAGAAGGCATAGAGATATTGCTAATAAGGCTGCATTCCTTTGATGTCAGGCCTCATGCTGCATAAACTTTATGGACCCATCATTAGTCCTTGTCAACTCTTAGGGTCTTTTGGCTTGGGGCCAAACAATTGATATAGTGGAGAGCTTCCAGCTAAAATAACAGCCTCTGCATCTTTATCTTCCCATCCATCAGATTGTTGGTGGAAGATAGGGCTAATTTGTCACTCTACCCACTTGGAAAAGTTTGATAAATGGCTTAATTAGATTTTTTTTTTTCTTTTTTTTTTTTTTAAGAAATCACATTTCTTGAGAACTAGAGGTTGGGAAAACAAGGGCTGAGGATTGAATTAGAAAAGGAAAATATTTTTTCTTCAGTACAGATCAGAGGAAACACAACCATTATGCAAGCAGGAGGAGAAGTGGAAAGAATACAGTTGTTTGGAAGGATTTTCAAGGACAAAAAAACCCACCCTAACACACAAATGTTCTGTGGGCTGTGCAGCTGCCCAAAGACTGTGGCAGACCAATCTCTGCAGAAACATTCACCTGCAGAGTGCCTTCTTAAATATGCTGCCCCCCAAATTGCAGTGCCTTTGTGTTCAGAGCTCCAGAACGGATAGCCGGGCACCCTTGTAGCTAAAAGAACATCTCAGCAGGTAATTAACTAACTCTGTGTGGTGCTTTTCCTATCTGCCAGCAGGCAGGCTACACCAAAGGGAGCTGTGCTTTCCGGGAGGCTCCTGGCTTAGTGCCTACACCACTCAAAGCCAGGACTTTGCTTCAAGTCTCAGCCTTCACTTCTGGGACAAAAAGGGGCTGCTCCAAGGCCATGGATCAAGGACTAACCGAATCCAGGCCACAGTTTTGAATGTTCCTGCTCAGGACATGCTAAAGGTAAAAGGATATTTGCATTTTCTTCTTTTCTTGAGGTAGTTTTGTGGCTTATGACTCAAGCAACCTACATGGATTAAAATCATTGGTTTTGATGTTTTTCAAACTTTAAGCCAGAAAAAGGGAGAGAGAAGCTGAGTAAAGCTCTTCTCTTGACTGTTGTTTCCACCACCGTGTTTGGATAATTAGCCTTCCACTTTGCATAATTATGGCACATATTCCTACATGTGGATGTGTCGGTGACAGCTGCAAATCTTAACATGTTGGAGATGTCTGGGCTTTGTATTTCTAATCATCTTTTTATGTAACTATTTCGTTTGGATCACCAAGGGAATATATTTCTCCTTTTTCTGGTCTGACATAAATTAACAAGGCAAGAGACAAACTGCATCCTCCTCTTTTTTTGATAAACTGTCCAGAAATTGGATGTAATTCAGAAATAATTTTAAAACTCTTTAACCTCTGGGCAGAAATTTATAATAGTAAGGAAAAGACAAACATTTTTCAATTAAAAAGATTTAGAATCCCTTTCTCTGCAGAACACTAATCTGAAATGACACCGAGGGGTAATAGGCCTGGTGTTAGTGCTTCCCCAAGGAAATGTCTTATCTTTTGCACTAAATTAATTGTGTCTTTCTCACACATCCTAAAGCTGTCAGTTTGGGCATTCTGTGTAAGGAAGCTCATGATTTAAAGTTTCTGAGAAGAAAGGCAAAACAAAAGTGTTTAAACAACAATGACCTCTTATGCCCCAATCTCCACGACCCGTTCTGAAGAGGATAGCATTAACATTAAATCATTCACATTCCTGGGAAAGTCGTAGGGACAAGTTGTGGGAGCAGCCTCCGTGTGGGTCAAGTCTTGGAGGCGTGGTGTGCAACAGCACTGCAGCAAATGCCACGATAAAGCGGGGGTGGGTTGGGATAACATGGAGGTCTGGCAAGGGCACCATTGCAGAGTTCTGCTGGCCAACCTCCTGGCACAGTTACTGCCAGAAAGGATCCCTCCTGACTCCTTGCTGGCCTCTCCAAGACCAAATAATCTCAATGCAAATGCCACATGGGAAAGGTGCTCTGTTCCTTCATGCCAAGGTCCCAGAAACGAGACCTGGGTGACCCAGTGCCAACAGGCGCTGGCGTGCTCCTGGCATGGTGTGCCAGGCGGGATGGAGCAGGGACTCTAGAAATGGCAGTGAGCAGTGGAGCTGCTCCATCCCACCTGGCAAGGCAGGCCAGGAGCACGGGTTCTTGGAAGTGTGGGTCCAGATACCTCACAGCTGCTGGGACATGGAGTTTGGTACCTTCCCTGCAGCAGTTTCCTAGCTGAGATGCTAACAAGTCCCCAGAAGCTGTTTTGGCTTGTTCTCCACTGCTGCCTTCACCCAGGCAGGAGGGCTGCCCTGGCCTCCAGCTCAGCAGATGTTGCTTGCAGAGCCACCGTTGCAAAAAGTGCCCCCTGTGCTGTTCTGCATCACCCTGCTGGTGGCAGCAGTTGCAAAGTGCCCTCTATTAATGTCTGGAGATCAGAGCTCTAAGGTTGTGCTTGTCACTGTGAATATCTTCAATGTAACAGGGGAAAAAAGGATGTAAAAAGGCATCTCGTGCTCCCACGAGCTGTGTAATGGTGATGGCTGGACCAGCTGCTCTGGTGGAGCTGTTCATGCACAGAATCTGGTCCCAAGACAGGAACTGCCCATATCCCCCATGAAGTGAAGATAAACTGTATTTACAGCTTTCGATCTTCGCTAGGAAGTCTGATTTATCTGATTGCAGAATCTAAAAGTTCAACAAAGTGGCTGCCATTGGGACATGAAAAGTGCTTTTACAGGATTATTTTTTGGATTGAAGAGAACTCAAGTATTTTCTTCTGTATAAAGAAATGTCTTGGATGTGAGGAAAAAAAGGAATATGTTAATCCCTGTGTTACTGATTTGCTATTTTAAAGTAAGTGAATATATCCAATATGTTTTACTTTATTTGAAAAGTAAGAACTGTCAGAAATAAAACTCTCTAAGTCTAGAGTAATTATTTTTGATTTGGAGCCAGTTGTGGTTATTAATATAGTAAATGAATTCAATATGTTTTGAATTACTTTGCCACTTGGTTTACTTGGAAACTAAAACCATTTGTAACAAAACAGACTGGTTTTAAGTCAGACCAGTGTATAAGAGCATGTAAAACCAATAGTGCACTTCAGACCATCAAAAAACAATCTTCTGGACTAGATGAAGGACACCTATTAGAAACCAAACCTAAACTCTTCAGGTACTTGAAAAAGAAAAATAATTCTCCACACTTTCATCATGCTATTTGCAGTTTAAAAAAAACCAACTCGATTTAAAGGGGACTCAAGGGTCAGGACAAGATTTCTGCATGCACTGAGCATCCGGGAGAACTGACAAGAGTGGAACTAACTGGAAGTTTTGCAGCAAGTCGTCTGTAAATCCAGACAGACATACAGTTTTTAGCCTGCCTAAGTGTGTGTGGTGGGTGATCTCACAAGGTGTTGCTTCATTTATTGAATAGATGGTTCCCAAGAATTGAGGGAGATGAAATTGGTTTCTTCAAGCTGTCAGGTGTCCTTTTCTTTATTTTCCCAGTGGTTTACTACACACAGAACAGGCTCAGATACTTTTTTTACAGGTTACACGTTTAATACCATTTGCAAAATGATTGTAAATCTGCCATCAGTTTGCTTGTTTATACCTGTGACTTTAGAAGAACCTGTTACATGTGAGTGGAGATGAATAAATAGCTCCTAACCTGTGAAAATCACTGTGCAGAAATCATCTCTAGCAGTCTCTCCTAAGACATGAAGTGAAGCGTGCTTTCAGTACTTTAGCTTACAGTAGACTGAGTTTTATTCAAACCAAAGTCTTGAGAGTTTTATTTAGAGCCTGAGCTGAAATCTGTACTCTTAAACTCTTCATAAAATGCTTGGAAAAAGTGAATTTTCAATACAGGTTTTCAAAATGATGCCTTCATTTTTATCCAGTGGAAAAGGTTAGACTGAACAGAAGGGCCAGGTTTACTGAAGTGTAAAAACCTGCCCAAATGGATCCCAGGTAGAGTTCAGTCATGAGCAAGGATTTCAGGATTTGGTCATAGGGATGATCTGTGGATTGCTTAGCCATGGACCAAGCACACTTCTGGGAAGAGTAGGTGGAATCTACTCTGAAATGACAGAATTGCAAACCTTCCACCCTCTCATGGCATAGTGATCTTTGAATATCAGTTTCAGTTACAGGCAGTTCTAGCACTGGGATTTGTCAGATAAATGGGAATTTTGTATAAGTACGTGTGTATTGTTAATGGTTGGATTGTTTGGCTGTTGTCAGAGGGGAGAAAAACAACACAATGAGTATTCAAAAACTTCAGTGCTTCATTGTCCCTCCAGTGAGTGTGACATAAAGCTTTTAGTTTCCTATGTCACATAAAGCAGATCTTGTAGTTCCTCTGGCCTCATCTACTGACCAATAGATAGAATTTCTGCCAGAAGTCTCTGGCCCACTGCGCATTATTGTAAATTAAATTAACTACGTTTTCCTTTCAATACAGATTCCAGTTGCTCCTGGACTCACTAAGAACGTAAGAGGGGAACACAGTGATGAGGGGATATAAACCCAAGGGCAAGACATAAAGCAGAGGATATGTATGTACTCAAAATGGTTTATGTATGTTTGCTTTGATCTTTAAATGTAAACCTAATGCTTATCACAAGTTAGTTATTGCTTGCCAGAACCAGATTTGCCTTGCACTGTAGCATCAAACTTGAGGCAATGAGAGCAGCATGAAAAAAAGCTTGGCAGAATGAAAAATAGCTTCTAAGTTGTTCATGCCTTGGACCTTTTTGGCTTTTCTTTGCCTGTAGAACCAGAGGTGAACATATCATCCTTTTGAATTGCTTTGATAAATCTCATTCCCTTTAGGATTAAACATTCCTGAACATTTTTATGCCTCATTGAGCTCTTTCAGAGAAACATAAATTAATTCTTTAGCTCAGCATTTATACTTATGAGACCTAATTCCCATTGCCTCTAGTTATTGTAGCCATGGCCGTTTGTGCAGAGTGACCACACTGTTACTCTCCTGCCTGCTTTGTGCACTTAGATTTTACGTGCAGAGATTTGATGTGGCTCTGACCAGTGGGAAATGTCTCAGCAGTGCCCTGCAGGGGTGACTTGGATGGGTAGATGTCCAACATGGATTTTGGATGCAAATCCAGGACGCTTGTGTGCATTCTGTGAGTGCAAAATCAGGCTTAACCACTAAGGACTTGACTTTGGGTATCTCAGCTGAATCCAGGCTAAGCTGGACACATAGAGACAAGAGTCAGCACCTCATAAATACTCACAGATATTTGCAGAGTCATTGGCACAATGTGACTCAGCTC
The DNA here is from genome assembly GCA_013400235.1 of Oriolus oriolus. Classification (NCBI taxonomy): domain Eukaryota; kingdom Metazoa; phylum Chordata; class Aves; order Passeriformes; family Corvidae; genus Oriolus; species Oriolus oriolus. The sequence continues at coordinate 24,044 of VXBT01015762.1, read as the reverse complement.
TCCTGAAGTAATGAGGCCACCTGATTCCTACCTTTGGAGGGGACCTGGCCTCCCACAGGGACACAGCAGACGGGGTTTTGAACGGCTACCTTGTGGCTCCTTGGAAGGATATCTTGACCAGCCACAGCCCTTTTGGTCACCTGGCCCTCTGTCCTCGCAAAACAATTTTCTGAGGTGGCTGAAGTCAAAAAGTAAGAATTTTGTGAACAGCTCAGGTTTTATACGATGAGAGTTTGCTGTGAGATGGCTGATCTGAAGCCATTCTCCATTATTCCTGTTTGCCTTTCTAGCAGCCAGCTAAATCAAACCTGTATATTTACACGAGGAGCATCCCAATAAACAGCTCATGTGCAGTATTCGTGTAGCAGCTTAGAGCAGGGAAACAGGTGACAAAGTGTGTGAACCTGATACAGACTTGATAGAAGGTGAATTTTTGTCCCAGCAAACCTTTGAAAGAAATCAGTGCTCAGGAAGAAGGAAGGAGTGATCCATCCCAGCTCAGACAAAGCCTGAAGCACCTATATATTAGTTTATTAATTCATCTTTTCTTGTGTAATCTTAAATTATATATCTTGGTGCTGTCACAGTCCTTGAAAGAGTGAGATGGCACACCAGGTAATATGACCAAAAAAATCAAGTGAACAAGAAGAAAAGCACATTTTCTGCTTCAGATGATGACTATTTTGGAATGAATGAGACTTTAAAAAAGGCTATCTGCTTTTTCCTCCCTATGTCACATAAACAGATTAGGAATTCTCTGGTTGAGGAACAAGGCTTTCTATGTGATACAGTACTGAAGTGCTGAGGTGGAACAAAAACAGTCTACAGATGCGAGATACATGTGATTTGCCTCTTACACTGGACCTGCTGTTTGGCTGCTGAACAGCCCTCCTGTAATCGGATGTATAAAATGACACCCTCATTTCCTTTAGTGACAGGGAGACTGCTAAAGGAGGTCTCTGCCACACTCACTTTAATTTAGATGATCATCCAAATGCACAGATGTTTGTTCCAATCTCCTCCACTAAAGGAAGTGAGACTCTATGATCAGGCTACTGTGGCATTTCCAGTACTCTGGACAGGGCAGGATCCATGCAAAAATGCTCTTCCTTCCATTGCAGAGTTAGCTCTGGCAAGGAGTGCAAAAAAGGGGAAAAATATATTAAAGGTAGTCTGCAATTTTTTTTTATAAGTGGTATGATTTGGGGATTAAAATAAGTTTACACTGTCTGCTATTCTGTTCAAATTAATATATACATTTCCAGCTCGAGTGTTGTATTTTTGCACAGTATGGATCTAATTAAATTTGCAAGCAGATATATAATTCCAAATGAAGTTAGACAGAGGTGACCCATAATGCTCAAGTTGGGTGCTTTCATATACTGGCTTCCTATTAGATTTCATGTAGTAATTTTAGAATTCAACAGTGCCAGTGACTTTATGTTCATACTTAAGAGTTACTCACTGCCATTGGTGCTTTTTAACTAAAATAAATTCAATCACGTTTCTTTTCCATCTATTATCAACTCAATGTATTACATGGTAAAACTGACCTCCTAAACCTTCCCAGGTAAAACCCAACCAACCAAAACAAACTAAGAGCAAGTAAAGGTGATTTAAATAGCAGAGTTTTCTGGCAATTTAATTATGTTGCTTTCAGAATTGTATCTTTGGTATTATTGTCCTTTAAAAAATTGAACAAAATACTAACCAAATTGAAAAAGTTCAGCAAAAGCAAAACTTAAGAACAAACAGGCTGTTGAAAACTCCGTAACTAAAATGGTTCAAGTGTCCTTTAAGAAACTTTGTTCTGGTGTTCACATACATCAGCCCCCCTCCTATAACTGTATTTTGGGGAAAAAAACCTAAATCACCATTTGGGAGCTGTATTTCCTCAGGTAACATTGGTAAGGCCCATAAAATTCCTCCTGCTTAAGCCAATGTAATCTTGTGAAATCTATAGGCTACCATGAAGCATTTATGAAAATGTGGTGCCTGCACAGGCCTTTGTGTGGTGAATGCCAGAAGTACCACCGTGTACAGGACATGTTTTTAATATTGATGAAAAATTGATGGAAAAAGCCAAGCTCAGCCAGATTTGTGCCCCAGGCTTGGAATGTGAACGCTGACAACCTCTCTCGGCTACGTCCAGCAGCGGAGGACGGAGAAGTCAAGAAGTGCACAGGCTGTCAGTGGCTCCTGTGTGCCCCTGGCTGCCCTCATGTCTGGCTGTCATCTTTCTGACTCTTCAGTGTGGTAAGAAAGGATAAAATTTCAATTTAACAGAGAAAACTGAGTTTCAGAAAGACCCGCACTTCCCTCTCCAGTGGTGGAGGAGGAGCGAGTGATTCCACCCACAGCCCAGCCTTGTCTGTCTGTTCCTCTCCCTCCCCACTGAAGGTAGAGGGAGGTGGGATGAGAGGTTAAACCAGGTCCTTCTTTTTTATATGGTTAAATTAGGAAAAATGAATCTACCTTAGCTGACTTCCCCAGCAACACGCACAATGGTTAGCTGGGGCATGATTAACTATTCCATCTGCTGGGATCCTAATTACAGATATTGTAACAATGTCTTTTGTCCTGCTGTATGACTATGGAAGGAAAAGACAAAGAAAATAAGGCTCAGCAGACACAAACAATAACGGGGTGGTTTTTTGTGCTTAGTTGTTTTTTCTTAATCTGTTAAAAAAGCAACGTGTTCTGCTTGTCCTGGAATGTTATTGTCAACCAAAACTTAAGTTTTGAAAATTATAAATTGTTTAGTTCTTTCTATCTCCTAATTGCTTAATTTAGTTCAGTTGCAGCTCTAGAGTTCTTTATGAATTATATAAGGAAAAAGAAATCTTTCAGCCCTGAATTGAAACACTCTCCCTCGGTGCTGCTTCTCTTGTGGGCAGTGGTGCCATTTATGCGAGAGAAGTAATGAATGAAAATGGGATCCAGACTTCAAGACTAGTCACATCTCACACTGACACAGTGCCTTGAGAGAACAATAGGATAGGCTGGCACATCTACTGTAACATATTAAATTAAAATAACCAGGATAAATACCTAAAACACCACCATGTATTAATAATGTATCACCAATGAATGGCTGCAATTCCCACCTCATTGAATTTCAGCAAAGAGCTTTGATTTTCCTCAAGGGCCTCCCTTATAGGAAGAGGGCAGCTGAGATTGATAACTGAGCAAGTCAAGGCACAAGTCCAGTGGTGCCAGGCTCCAGCCTGGCTCTGCTGTGTGTGATCCCAGCAGCCTCCCAGAGCCAGTGCCGATGGCTGTTTGCAGCAGCGGGGCATCTCCAGGCTGCAAGGTCTGCTGTGAGCATTTCCAGGTTTGTGTGGAGCTTCCAAGTTCTACAGCAATGCAGGATAAAAGCTCAGCCTGCATATTGCAAAGTCCACATGGAGTTTGTGTGAGGATGCTGTGCAAAATGGAGAGGTTTTGTAGTTGAGACACAATTAAATCCTAACTGTCTCTTTCACGGGATGAACTTTTACTGCCGAAATGACTGGCTGGGCTCCAGGCACCGAGGAACAGGCATTCCTTAGCTCTCTGCTGGTGCTTCAGTTCTCTCTGGCCTAACAGACAGGATGGAGTCTGGCCTGCAAAGTTATCATTAGAATGTCAATATAAATATAATTACGTTTTCTCCAGCAATGGAATTAGCGCCACTTGGAAACAAAATCATTTCAGGTTTCTCCTGCTGTGTTTGTATGAGCTTGGGGTCTAACTGGCAACCAGGGAAATTTGGCCTTTGTGCTCAAGTAGTGCAATGCTGTGCTTTCCATTTTGAGATGAAATTACTGCTAGTGGGATTTATGCTGCAGGAAAAGAATTTGTGTTGCTAAATCTTTTGATAGTTGAGGCTGCTTTGTCTCACCACATAAACATAGTTATTTACATGGCATTGCATATACAGATGCACAGCTTATGTGTGAGTGTTGGTTTGGGATGTCTTTTTAGGAACATTAGTGTGATGTGAATCATTCTAAGTGCAGTTTTTATGGAAAAGAATATGAGCCTCCTGGTACCTACTCCCTGTCTCTCTGAGTGCATTTTCTAAGGTTGTGGAGGTGGATGGAGGATCTCAGAAGTAAGCCCGGGATGCTGCTCCTTATATCTCCTTATTGGAGACCCAGGCAGGCCATGCTAAGGATTTCCTGGCAGGCCATGTGCTCACATTTTTCCTGGTGAAAACAAGGACTGGATATAGGAAAGGGGAAGGACTTGTTTAACCATAGACTTGTATTCTGTGCTTTAATGTGCAAGTCAGTTAGGAAATAAATGACTCACTAGAGATTCCTGGAGTGTTTCTTGTGCATCACGAGGTTGGCTTTCCCCTCAGCATCACAGAACACACAGAATTAGTGTAGAGTGATGGTGAAGAGCTAATTCTCCCTGTAATTGTACCTCCAGTGCCAATATTGCAGTGTTCCCAAAAGTCTCAAATGAGATAAAATCAACAAACTGAAGCCAATTTCTCTTCCACATAGCCTTAAGCCTTTTTTCAAAGAAATCTGAAATTATACTGTAGGATACATATTCCAGCTGCTGCTTCAGCAGTGTCCCACTGTAGTGATTTAGAGCAAAGCCTTCGTGAAAGCAACGGGAAATTGGTGCTGTCTTGCCTGGCCAGCTGGATTCCAGGTGCAAATCAAGCCCTTGTGCTGCCCTTGTTCAGGGATAACAGTACAAATAGGGGGAGGGGTAGGCTGGCATTTTAGGTCGGATCAGAAGGGCACTTCTGAAGCAAATTTCCTGATTTCTCCCACTTACCATGCTTTTCCTTGCACCTCAGGTCAAAGCATAGGAACTGGGCTTTTGGATGAAACCAGCATCAGAAAGGTACTCCAGGAGGACAATTCTTGTGCTCCAGCCAGTTAAGACATGGGGCCAGACTAGAAAATTCAGCCACATGTACACTATGGGTGTGAGGTCCCCACTACCCTCTGTGGATCTGCTCTTGTTTAGCTTTCCAGTGTAGATAGAGCCATCTGACATCCAGGTAAAACAGCACTAGTGCTTTACAGGCTCTCATTTTGAGTGAATTGGAAATTTAAATAAGTACTAGAAACCTTAAAATAATATAATGCTCATCCCAAGTGACTTAGACTCAAGGCTTTCAACTTCCTAGCACAGTTTCATTTTTCTCCTCCTCAGCTGAAGAAGCAACTCTGCTTTTGAGACTCTCCACTACCATATGCATGTTAAAGGGAAAAAACCAACTCTTTTTCACCATGATTTACATACCAAATTTGCTTATTTACTCCTAGGTAGAATTAATCTTGTCTTTAATTACTTTTATAGCAATTACATGCTTTTAGTCTTTTTAGTGGTTTAGTGATCTACTACTTGCAGCTGCAGTGAACAAAATACTCATAGGCTGGGGTAAACACATCCCTTGTGTAGATGGCTGCTGTAGGCCCTTTTAAAATTATACCAAGCCTCATGAGTTAAGGCCTAAGTAGTTTCTAGGATTTGGACAAATGAGCACATTTCAGTCAAGGACATCATTGGCAACTCCTTATTGAAAGTGTAAAGAGGGAAAAGCCAAAAAAACTTGTCCCAGAAAACTTAAGATCACATACTTTCAGGATTGTGTTTAAACACTCTGTGCTGGTTTTAATCTTCCTCTTGTTTTTCTCTCATTGCAAGTGGGTCAAATTACTCAAGTTAGGATAGGAGGAGAAATTAATTCACAAACTTTTCAGGTATCTGGATTTAAAGTTTTAGTTGGACCGACTTCTAGTGTGCAAGAACTGTACTCTTGTATTGCTCTTCCCTCCTGAACATCCGAAGATGACAGCATTAAAGAATTAGTCCCCAGAGCATTATTATCCACTTCCAACTGATGGGGCACAAAGAGGTTTGATGGCTTCTTCAATACACTGTGGTAAAGCTAGGAAAGGAATCCAGATGTCCTGGTTCCTCATCCTGTCCCTGAACCACAAACCACACGCCCCTGCCTTATTAGCGACAATCACAGCACATGAAAACAGACTATTTATATCGAAATATTTCATCTGTTCTCACTCATTATTCCCTAACTCACCAATGTAATTATGTTGGCAGGGCGACAATCTCTTTTTTCCCAGTAAGAGCAAACAGATTGTTAGGTTTTCTGCTGAGATACAAGCTGCACAAGAAGAACTCCCAAATAAATCAGATCAAAAGGACCATGTTCCCATTGAAACATCCTTGGTCGGCAGCAATGGGAGAGAAGATTTCGTAACATCTTCCTCGGCTGACTCGAACAGCTGCATTAAAAGCACTGCTCAAGAAAGGTTAACTTTGAAAAGAATATTAACCCAGAATAAGTTTAGCCAAAGAGAGAGAGGAAAAAAAAACAAAAAACAATAAAAAGGGGGGCTTTGGAAAGTTCTTTGGAAAGTTCTGGTTTTTGAATGTCATGCGATATTTAACAGTCCTCCAAGATTCACATTTCATAAATATCATTACAAGTTGCTTAGGTGATTGCATATTCTCTGATTAGCAAAAATGATGCTTGTTCTGGTAAAACGCTTCCTTCCATGTGTGGGGAATATCAGTGCATCTTGGGCAGAACGCAAAGGGCCTTGAGAACTTTGCTGCTGAAGTCAGTGGCACCACATTTCACTCTACGTCAGGCAAGCACCTCACAGGTCTTGACACTGCTTGGGCTGCCTCATCCTGAAGTGGCAGCTACGCTCTGCGTCCCAGATGCAGACGTTTTAGAGAGATACTGTGCATAATCACATCCTTTTCATTTCCCAGTGACATGCAGGAGTGAAGTTGTGTTTGTTGGTGTGTACACAACACATACACTAGTCCTGCTCAATGGGATACCACAGTTAATTGTTGTAAAACTTCAGGTTCCTTATTCCAAGGAGGCTTAGAGCAAAGGCTGAGAGCATAACGTGGATTCATAATGTTCAGGTTTCAAAAAATAATCATCAATTAACAGGAATGTTTTTCCTGGGATTTTTTCTGTGCTGACCACGTGCTTGCATATGTAACCCTGAGAAATCTCCCCAGTAGTGGAACACAACCAGTGGTATTTGAGAACACTGGAGGGAGAAGGCAGCTAAAGAGCTCCGTGTTTTCATCCATTACTAAATCAGACACTCTCCACTGTGCATGTGCTCTTCTGTTTTCTCTTGGCCAGGGTTTGGTGACTCGGTACAGCCCCAGTACAGTTCTGAAACCCTCTGTTGTTTAACACCTCGAGTGAAATGGGCACCATAACCTCTGTGTGGCCCTGGAGCTGCACAGGAATGATTTCCTGCTCTCTGCAAAGGAAGATGCCTTCAGATTCTGTTAAATGATAACAAATAAGGAAAAGGAGGCCTCCCCTAGTTCTAGCAATCCTATCCCTCCCACTGGGCTTTCCTAGAGGTGGCAGAGTTGAAACTCGCAGGTTTTATTTTCAGAACATGGTCATTTCTCATTTTGGTATTTTAAAGTAAACAATCCTTGGTTCCCATGTATTATTCAAGTAGAGAGAAGTGGGTATCCAGTGCACAGATAATCAAACATCCAGCCTGCACCAGACAACCTTTTCAAATCGCTTGAGAAACTTCCCTACTGCTGTTGTTATCATTCTCCATCCACTTCCTCCAATTATCCAACACTTCAAACATGGTATCTCATGTTTTCCCCACAGCTGTGGGGTGAAGCAAGCACGAGCTGTGTTCCTTCCAGCTCCCCTAACAGTGCTTGCCCACAGGAGAAGAGAGGGAGCTGCACAGATGTTGCTGGTATCACATTAATACAGAAATAACCTGTTGAAAGTAGATTTGTTTTCGAACCTTTCAGTGAGAAAATATCAGTTTCAGAGAGAGGAATTAATGATTTTAACCTGCCTATCAAGCTCTTTCATTGCCAGCATGTAAAACCGTTTATTGGTGTTTCAGGCTGCAAGTAGTAATGTTGAGGGTATTTTCACTGCTGACAAAACATTTACATGAAACTGCTATTCAGATTAAATTATCTTGAAACTGCAAAGCGTGCGTGGATTCCAAATTATTCAAGTTGGAGAGATTGCTGCATATTGAAATTACACAGTAGAAACCAGCAAAACACCATGATTGCTTCAAATAGACAGGGATGGCAAAAATAGCTCTTACAAGAATTCTTCTCCTTAAATGCAGTAATGAAACAGACACAGGCTTTGGCTATGGTTAAACCAGTATTTCACCACCAGAAAAACCCCCTCTTTGAGGCAGGCTGGGTGGTTCTGGCTCTTGCTTCCACCACCCTTCAGACACAGACAGCTCAAAGAGAACAGTGGTGTGGGAGTGATCCATCAGGACACTAAAGCACAGAGAGTAAAGAGCTGTGACTGTTTGTGGAATGACAAACCGAAAATAAAAATTCCAGAAGTGCAGTAAACTCCCAGAGGCGCTCAGTGCTGGTAGGATCCTAGTAACTATCTCACATTTACCTTTCAGGCACACACCAGTTATGGAAAAGACTCCAGAATATCACCAAAAAGAGGATTGGGCAATTTCAAGTCTTTGATGAACCATCATTCCAGGTAGTTTGATGTGCTTTGCTTTGCATAATGTTCCAAACAAACTGCTGCTTTTTAGTAAGGATTCTGTGTTGCAATGAAAAGAACAATCTGGCCACATTAAAGACTAAGAAAAAAGTGCTTCCCTCAAAGAGCCATAAAGGTGATTTTCCAAGAATCACAAGAAAGACTGTCTAATTGAACACCAGCTGTGAGGGGTCATTTCTGTCTAGCAGAGAGGGGGTGGACAGATGAAAACACTAAATGCAGAAAAATCTTACAGATAAAACTAAAAACTTCTAACTGCTGTCAGAAAAGAGTTGGCAAAGAAAAGCAGGAGCTGTAGAAAGAGCTCACCTGTGAGGAATATTGAGTGTGGCACTGGAGCAGGGTCCTTTGCCCTTTCAGTCACTGATAATTGGAGATTAACATATAAAATTCGTGTGCTTTTTCCCTGCAACTTTGTAGTTGATTTGTTCTCATTCCTTCAGTGAAATGTCCTGAAAGGCAACAAAAAAAGCAATAGGGTAAGACAGGTTCCCCAGATGTGGTGGGGAGTGCTCAATGGGTGTTTGTCTGCAACAGGAAATAAGTGCCTGTGCGCTCTGCCACTGTGGTGCGTTTTATCATGGCATAAAATCACAGCGATTTCAGCGTTAGCCTGATCGGCAGATACTCTGCACTGGTGGGTGTCCTGTGCATAAGTCACAGATGAGGCATCCTGTTCAGAACAATGTGATAGGCTTCTCTGGGAATGGGAAAAGGAATGAAAGAAGCTGTATTGGCAAGAAGGAAACACTGATGATCTCTTCAGGGGCTGCGCTTTTTCCACTTCTTCTCCTAATGTGCACTCAGTGACAGCTCTGTGAGTAGAATACGCAGAAGAATGTCCATGAGCTTACACAGTATGCACATTTCAAAACAATCTGCAATGCCTGTTCTCTGTTGCATTCAGATGAAGTGGGTTTTTTTGCCTGAGAAGACCTAAGGATTGAGGTTTGGACGTCTTAGGAAAAAACCGCTTCTGCAGTACTTCTGACATTGTTTGTCTGGCAATGCTCTTTATGTCACCTGGGAGAAGAGGGGCACAAGGTTTCCCACATCATCTCCTTTCTTGCCAACCCTTGAGGCTTCCAGGAGGGAGATATCTCTTTGTTCTCCACCTTAAAGAAAAAGAAATATGAATTGGTGGCTTTGGTTCAGTAGGGCATTTCAACACCTAGTTTAAAGCATCAGATGGGCTCCAGTGAGTACAGGAAGTGTGGGGGCAGTCAAAATGACACAAGCACATATGTAACTATTTCCCTGGATGAGACTTCAAGTTGCATTTGGGAAAATGTGGAGTTGTATAAAGAAAAGAACACATTAATTCCTTTTCTTTTTCTTGTTTTCAACAGTACTTAACTGCATTTTTCTCCAAGTAGGGATGTGTGAAAAGCTGCGCTATTGTAGATAAAAATATCTAAAATGTGGTAGATTGAAGATTTGGAAATTAATTTCTCAGGAGACCTTTTCCAGTCTAGACTCTGTTGACATATCCTGCCAATTTGTTTGTCTGGTCTCCCTGTGAACATAACATTCGATACCGTAGGCAATGCAAAGATCTCTGATAAGCTTGCTGCTTCCTGCAGCACTCCGTGTTCACAAAGAACTTCTTAAATACAACTTTCAGCTTCTCTGCGTCACCCCTATCCTGAATTTTTTCCCCCACGTGCTTTCATGCTTCTCCTTTTCGCACGCTGAGCCTTCATCCCATGGGGGACCATTCTCAGCTTCCAAGGCATCTCTGAGCTCCCACCTCCTCATCTGGCTCACCCTCTGCCTGCTGGATGCTCACTGCTGAACCGGTAGGATTTGACTGTGATCTTGCTTGTTACCTGTCCTCACCCTTTGGCAGTTTGTAGTTGGATAGGAGCCACTGGAGGGAAAGGTGAACCTAAGGAATTCAAGGTGTTTCCACCAGAAAGACTCCAGGAACGAAGCTGATCTTCACGGGGTGATGCTGCCTCATTAATGGTACTTGTTGCATTGCCTTTGTTGCCTTTTAGTTAAGCACACAATGCAGCTCTGTAATTAGCCACAGTCATAATACGGGACAAAAGTCACATACGGCTTTTTTTTCTGTTTTTAATTTTCTTTCTTGTAGTTATTACTGGGCCCACTAGACATGAAGAACAGTGGTGCTTGAATTTTGCCATTTTAGATTAATCTGTAAAATTCATGGTGTTTCCTGAAAATAACATCTTCATTGCAAGTTAGATAAAGCACATTTTTTCTGAATGCCTTCGTTAGTCCAGGTATTTTGGATTGAAAAACAAAGGCAGGAATATTTGGAATTCAAATTAAAAAATTACCTGGGAATAGGAGAAATGTACAAGCCTTGAAATTTAGGGAGACTACGCCAGTCATCCACAAGGCAAGCCATCTCTGCTTGGAAAAGTGTCTTCACACCCTCACCTGTTAAGTAATGAATGAAGCTGAGTTCCAAGTCAATATCCAGGTTGACTTTCTTTCTGTGAGGAACCTGTTGCAGGATGCCAGTGAACATCCATAGGCCTACTTTAATTTTCATTGTGAAAATAGGTCAGGATTAAGAAACAACCTGCACGTGCACATATCTCATCTCTGCCCCTCAGCATCCCTGAAATGCTGCCTGCGGTGTTCAGCCATCTGAGTATCCAAGGAAGAGCAGCTGGAATAAGCTCTGTGTCTTAGTGCTGCACCATCAACTGGCTGGTTAAAACTTATTAGGATTCAGTTTTTTGCCACAGAGGCAATAAAGTGTGATTCTAGCAGGCTCAGAGACCTGCCTCTTACAGAACCTGGCACTGGCCTCAAAACAAACCCCAAACCCCCAAGAAAGGCATTCTTTTAGGAATACGTGTTTCTGTACCTTGATCTTACCAAGGGGTAGAAATGTTCATGTTTTCTTTAGCAAGGATGTAATGTGGCTTCCTAGGAGTAACTTTCATGTATCCTTGTGTGCATCTAGCTTTAAGAAATGCTTCACACCTTACAGATTTCCTCTGGGAATCTTGCTTCCTCTGGCTGATAGCAAGTTTCCTGTAAAATCAGTTTGTACTACAGATGCAGAGGAGTCTTTGTCAGAAAGAAATTCCTCCCAAACCATGGATAATCATTATCCACTCTGAATTACCTAATTATCTTTTAGGGGTTTCATTTATCGTGTGGAAAAAGAAACAAGGAGTTTTCTTGCCAGCTCCCTCAGAAGTGGCCTAAATGCCCACTGTCTGAGGGAGATCACAGGCTCAGGCCGCTGTCCCATTGTCCAGCTGGGTGCCTGCAATAGCCTGGCCCCATAAAACAGACATTTAGCTGAACAGAAGCAATTAGCCCTCCATCGTGGCCCCTGCTCACAATAGCAAAACCAGCTGATGTTCCCTTAACTTGAAACAATGGGAGGACAGGCACGAGCTGTGGAACTCTTACAAGCGCAGTAACTCCTTCCAGAGGGGGACCGTGAGAAAGTGGAGCCTGTAAAGAGCCTTTCAGTGGATGAACTCCTGAACAGTCTTTTATCCTGTGAACTCATCAGTCAGCTGTCTGTGGGTGCAGCTCTCTTTAGAAAACCCCAGTTCAACTGCAACATGCCAGTTCGTAGTGATAAACCTTTCTGCTGAATGATACTCTGTCTCAGCGCAGCATTCACCCCGATATGGATTTATTCAGCAGCATCTTTTCCCTCCAGCCCTCTTTCACATTCCTTACTGTGCTTGTTCCTCTTCCTAATGATTTGGGAATAGCAGTGACCACCGATGAAAGCGTGGCAAGAACTGAGTGTTGCTCCCAGCAATGGCAATGTGGCTTCACTTAAGATTCGGATGCTGAGAAAATTCCAGCAAAGAAGCGGCTGAGCTCAGAAATTCAGCCCTTCCATATGAATCCAGCAATTTACTTCCTTTCAGCTACTGTCTTCTCCACCTAGTTGGAATCTTGGCACCTCCCCTAATCACTGAATACCCAGAACTCAACTCCTGCTAGCAATAAGGCTGTGTTCAATAAATGGCCGCTCTTTAAAGCTGGGTACGGCACTGTGCCCCCTCCCACGTGGAATGTTGTCCAAGCACCTTCAGGCAGTAGTTCATCCCTTGCAAGTATGAAACTCTTGGAAACCACGAGGCCTTTGCTAGTGGCAAGGCAAAGATACCATTAAGTTTGGGAAATCAGTCCACAGTAAATAGAACCATCAACTTCATTCAGCACCTTTGGCAACAGTCCAATGATTTGCTTTCCAGCTGATGCTGTGAATTTCCTGTAGGCACACATTCCTTACGGGCATCATTTCTCCTTCCCCTTGTGCTAAATTTCCCTGTAGTTTAGCACAGTTTGGATACCACAGCTCCAGAGGTGTGACTCCTGCCTGGGCAGGCCGGTTTCCAGCCAGCTGCAAATGAATATTCTGTTGCTTTTGGAATCTCCTTCCTAAAACCCAATCTAAAATCAAATTGAGTAAGGATTTTCAGTGAATATCACAGAATGGTTTGGATAAAAGGGATCTTTAAAGACCACCTAGTCCAACCTCCAAGATGTCTCACTTCTGCTGATGTTACTGTGGTTTGCATTAAAAAAACCTTTCCCTTGTTCAGCCCCATCGTGGATCTGTTTCCCCATGAAATCTTTCGCAAGAACTAACATAGAAGCTATCCAAGTATAGGACACTGAGAAGACTGGGAGGACTTTGTGGTCATTGAAATGTAACTGTGACATCTCCCCAGAAGTGCCACTGGAAGAATGAGGAGTGAAATAAAAGAAGAGCCACTACATTTATTAACAAGCAGATGGTACCAGAGAGCCCCTACCCCTGGATTATCTGCCCATCCAGGGACCTGGGTAAAACAACCAAGCAGATTTACTGGTTTTATGGGCATTCTTCACTTGCTCACCGATAGATGGGAGCAGAGGTTTCTCTACTCATGAAATTTTCAGGCTACAGCGCTTGCAGTTTTTTATAGACTATGAGGGGCAAAAAATAAACCCAACAATGACAATATAGCTCACTCACGTGTCCACAGGGAGAAGGATATTGCTTTGTTTAGTACCTTACAGATGAGGTTTGTAATGGGAGTCAAGTGAAAACCGGGAGTCAGCACTCTTGAATTCTTTAACATTGGAATTCTCTGGTTTGGTATCTACAACTGGTCAGAGGTATTGAATAAGTTTACAACCCCATGTTGTTATTTCCCAGATTATAAGTGTGTTTTGCTTGGATCCAAGCCTTTACAAAAGCAATTAAATGTGTCCTAAACTTCCATTCATTTTTCTTACAAGATCAAAGAGGAAAAGCTGTCCAGATGTAAATGGCTAAGCCTCTAACGAGACGATCAGTGAATTGTTTCTCTCTTGTGTTAGAAGCATTTAAATTACAATATTGCACTTAGGGCACTCTGCACTTCTGACTTGTATAGCAGGGTCCCAGCACCTAACACAAGCCAGACAAATAACTTCAGCAATTAGCTTTCAGCATAGGTCCCTGCCCTCTGACCTCTCCTGTTCATCAGAGGAAGGCCAAATGCTTTGTTAAACAATATTAATCAGGCCTGGCACTCCTCTAGGGCCGGGCACATCACAAACAGTTTCTAACAGCAAGAAGCTGTTTGCAAGAAGCAAAATCTCGTGTATTTTCTGCTCAACAGGAGCCTGACTCAGCCTTACTGGAGGTGAAGCAAAGCCTGATCTGTTTCTGTGGAAATTTGGGAATGGTAGCGCAGGTACCACCTGTGTGTCACCGTCAGGACTCCTCCGAACTGCCAGCGAGGGAGAGGAGGATCAGTTTGCATAGCCTGGGGTTTGTTGGTTGGTTGGTTTGTTTGTTAGGGGGATTTTTGGTTAATTCCCTCTATTCCTACATAAATATTTTGCACAAGCATAGTAGGAATATGAATTTTAAGTGCTCCTGAAGGTACCTATAAAGACAAGGATTGGTGGGACAGAGAGTAAAGAAAGCCTCTCTCCTGCCCAGCTAGTGAGTAGGTGCTTTGGGACGTGGGCTGGTGTTCACAGCATGTCAGTACAAACTGGAGGTGAGCTCACTATGAGGTTCTACCAAGGAATACCAGCGATGTCTGCAGAGGTAGAACATGGTGCTGAGGCAGGAAGAGAGGATTTCCTCTCTGCTGCCCCTCCTCTGCACCTCACCCCAGACAGGGGCGCTCAGGTTGAGCAGCAGTGGCATATAACCAGGGAGATGCTTTGCCTGAACTTCTGCCTGGTGCCCAGTCAGTTCCTTAATGGCTTATTTGTTTTTCTTTCACTGGTGTTCACTGCCACGTTCATAATTTAGAGCTGAAACTTGCAGAGACAAGCAGAAGGTAGGAGCATTTGTAGGTTTGATGAGAGGGGTGTCTAAGCTCCTGAAGAGAGCCTAAAGGAAATGTACTTACCTAAACTAATTCAATCTTTTTTTTAAGAGATTTCTTCTTTCTATTAAAAGTGAGTTTACCACCCTTCCTACGAACCTAGCTTTCCAAGACATAGAAACCTTCCAGAGTCTTGATCTTGTCCCAGGATGTGATGTTGGCTTTGAACAACATTTCTCAGCTTTTTTCATGTCATTTGCTTTTACTCAAGGGGAAAGATCTCTCCAGCTCCCTTTCATGGCAGGGCTTCTCTGAAGTGAAGGTCTACAGTGATTTTTTTTTTAATTCTGGCTGTAATCCTACAGATACCACTACTTTTAACTTGCACAGCTAAAGCAGAAGTTGCCAAAAGCTCTGAAAAAAAAATAGAGGAAAACAAAGGCAGTCAACTGCATGCCGACTTTGGAAGTTAAAAACTCTGATTTGTAGTTCGGGTGTGTTCCAACTTTATCAAGGCCATGCCTTCATTCTAGTAATAAGCTCTGCTAAAAAACAAACTCCTCTATGTAAAACTGGCTTTTGACTTCTTAATTTAACAGTAACAGCAGCCTTTCTGAAATGACAGTTTCTGTTAGTGATGAGTTAAAAATTAAAATTCAAACCTTATCCTGCAAGAGGGAGCAGTTTCACACATTTTTAGGCTGCTTATAGTAAGATGGGGGAGGAGTGCTGCAAAATCACCCGACAAAACATCAGATTGAGATGCCATGAAGGATGCCGGTGCTCCCCACCTTGTGTGCCCCTTCTGATCTAGAAGCCAGCAAAAGCCCCTGTGAAACTCGAGTGCAGAGGCTGCCCCACTGCTGTCCACAAGGATGTGAGGAGGAGCTGCGCGGGGGCCGGGCTGCCCCGCTCGCAGCACGCGTTTCCCCTCCACTCCCAAGGCGTTCCTGCTGCTCTGCCAGCCAGCTGCCGGCTCCAGGCCCAGCCTGGGCTTTGCACTCAGGGTATTTGGCTTTGACAGCCCCCTGTCATTTTGGTTTTACATAATCAGCTCTTTGTTATAAGCTGTGGACTTCAGATAACAGCGGTGAAAAACAATTTGAAGTGGAAGCAGCACCCTGGGTACAAACTGAGACAGAAAACATTCAGAAAAACCAAATATTTCTTATTTCTTGTAATGACCTGCATTACAGCAATCAAGTGTTGACTGGTGTTTGGTGATAACTTGCTTTGCAGGAAAGACAAAGTGAAAAAGAACAGAAAGAGAGGGTTTTTCTGCATTTCAATAAACCTGTAGTTATGGCCTTCAATGACAGATTTGCCAACAGCAAAGAGTAAGACAAATATCTGCAGTCTGAAGTGTGTGGAAGCAGACTCACACATGCCTTCACTGTACTGCTTTTGTTTGCAGAACCTTTCCATCTGGATGAGTAGCAGCAACAGGAAAGTATTTGAAGCTGGGGAAACTACCATACTGTTGTCTATAAAGCACTGATAGGATTTTTATGTGGAGCCCTAAGGAGAATGACATGCGGTGCTTTTTTGTTTTTTTTTTTTTCCTTTTTGCCAAATCCAAGAGCTCAGATGTTTGCAAGCAAAACAAAATAAACTCAGGCATTGAAACTCCTTCCTGAAATGTGCCTGGTGGCTGATGCCATGGCACGTCCCCCAGCACATGCCACCCTTGGGCTGTCCTGGGCACTGCTGCGACACTGCTAATGGCACCCATGGCACAAAAGGGAAGGTAATTAGCAGAGAATGACTATTGGTGCAGCTAGAAAGTAGATCAGTAATCTTTTGGGTTTCAGTCCATTGCCTCGGTGTTTTCAAACCAGCACCTAATCTTCCCAGACCCCACTCCGTGGCTGTTCCTTTCTTCCTTTCTTTTCTTTTCCCCCCTTTTTGCAGGGACTGTGGCTTATTCTGATTCACTCCATTTCTTTCTTCTCAGGCAGCCACAGGGCAGGCTCGCTGTTGCCAGGGATATGGTCAATGCATGTGACATCGTGCCACCAAAAACAATCCCGTTTATTTCTGGTGTGATGGTGCTGAAATCGGCACAGCCAGGCTGGGAGCAGGACACCTCAGTCAGCCACGAAATTTTGTGAAAAGAATTTTCCTTAAAGGAAGTGTTCTTTGAAAATAGCTCTCAGGGAGAAATGTGCAGGTTTTGCTTGTAAAGTGGTTGTTGGCGAAGGTTTCCTTGCCAAAGTCCAGTCAGAGTATCAATGAGGGATGGTAAACACATGCCATTTTGAAATTAGTAGGCTACATAGCACTGTGGAAAATATTAGACTTTCTTCTTCCCCTGACCTCAAAGAGCCTGTTAGGAGATTAGGAATCTCCAGCTCTCAAAGGTATAGCTGTTTTACCAAAATTCAGTTAATGAAGAATAATATTTTGCGAACAAGAGAAAACACCTCTGTAGCATGTGGAGTGTTAGGAATGGATGGAAAGCTGCCTGTGTAAACAGTTCAGCAACTCTGGGATGAATTATAGGAGTATTTGTATGCATGATTGCCCATCTGTGTAAAACAAGACGTGCAGTCACACACAGGAACGATGTGCAGGGCAGACCTGTGGGGCTGATATTAATGTGCTCCAAGAACAAGACCTGTCCTGTCACATCCAAGTTTGACCCAAGGAAGTGGAGATAGATCTAAATAAGTAAATAAACAGAGGAGGAGGCCTCACTGGGAGGAAACTCAAGGTATGCTATCTACATCTGTGTTTCTGGGTTTGGGGTTTATTTAGACTCGAGTCAGATTTTGGACTGTTACTTCTCCACTTGAAGTTTTTTTGGCAGTTCCAGGAGGGCTGAAGGCTCAGATCCAGCGGGTTCCTCGCAGCTGCGCGGCCCAGCGCAGGCCACGGGCACTCGCAGGATGTGGGGAGCTGCAGGACTTCAAACCAGGGATGCTGTCAGGAACTCTGCCTTGCGCCACTCCCCTCTCAAGCACCAGCTGCAAAATGTCAACACCACCTTCCTCAGAGAACACAATTAATTAAACGAGGCCTAATTAATTAGTGTCAGGAAAGCAGATGTAGCAATTATGGCAGAAGTAAACAAATGTACATATTGTAAATTGTTCTGCAAAGGATTTGTTCTGGAATCCCTGTGGCCCTTTCACTCCTCCCCACGATGCTATTGGGAAGGCCGTCAGGGAAAATGTAGAGATAAACTGCAAATTGATGAGGAACTAATGTACTTTTATGCGTTTATATCACAGGAAAACAATCAGCAAACTGACTCCTTTATTAACCCCTTGGGAATGAAATACAATCCTGATATTTAATTTCCATATCATGCAACATCATGTGCCACAAATAAGTCAACTGTTTAAAGCCTGTTTAATGTGAATGTGAAAAAGCAAACGTGGAGCCACACCAGTCTGGTGTTTGAGTGCAGCCTTTAGACTTTATAAAGGATCTGCAGTGAAAGAAATCCCTCATACCTTGTAGACATCCAGGCTTAACATAACAGACACTGGAATAGTGAAACCCACTTGGAAAACTCAGAATGAGTTGCCTTTCAAAATTTCTTCAAGATGATAAAGAGGACAAATTAGGCTGGTTAGGGATGTAGCTGTAGAAGCAAATGAGACTAATGTACTGGAAGAAGCAATCGAGATGTTAGGAAACCAAGAGTACTGCATGTGAAAGAAAATGTGTGGCACAGTCAGTGCCATGCTGAGGGGAGCAGCCCCACAGGCAGCCAGGCACAATCACTTTCTAGAGCTCAACAAAGATTTTTACCCTTTACTCTCTGATCTTTTTTGCTCTGCAGGTAAAGATGGCTTTGGTGGAGAGAGGATGGGAGCTGGGATGTACTTTACTGTAGAGTCAGCTCACTAATTCCTGCTGTGAAGAAACTGTGAAGGTGGAAAAGACCCCCTTGCCTTGGTGATGAATTAAAGGATTAAGGTAGGCAGCAGCAGCCTGTGGCCAGGGTGCTGCGAGAGGGAAGTTGCAGTCAGAGGCCACTGCTCTCCCTGCCTCTTTGTGGTTCCCCTTTTCCCCCCAGATGATACTGATCTAAGTCAGAAAGAGAAGCTTCTATGGCCCTTGCCAAGATATCTCCTTTATTTCTTCAGGTGACAGCATTTCCTGTGCAAAGGACTGCCACGTAAAGAGCTGCTTATGAACACTCCTCTGGGGGTATGGGCTGTTCCCCAGCACGGTGAGTGCATTGCCCTGCTAGTGTGAGATATTTGTGCGTTTTCAGTTTGGTGTTACGGGCTTTGAGCTTATGTGAGTTTCTCCTTGCTTTCAAAAGCCAAGATTTAAAGGTGAATAACTGTGTTTTATGATGGTGCAGTGAGTTGCCAACCTCATGTGGGAATGAGTTTGGTTTCTGTTCACAGATATTCGCTTCTTTAGTGCTTGTCTCAAACAGTTTTTGTTCCAGTGATTAAATGAGCAGTGAAACAAGTAATGAGAGGAGTGAAGGTGTAAACAGAATAGCTAGAACAAAGTTTAAAAATCATTCTAACAAAACCTACCCACAGTAAGATGTGTGAGGAGAGGAAAGGCAGCCTGTTCCTGTGCCCAGCCATAGGATGGAGAATCTGTTCAGGCAGCTGACGAGGCAGATGGATAATTAGTGCCATGGGTTAGGACCTGGGCAGGCACTGCTGGTGACCTGGCAGTTGCTTTTGGCACTTTGTTTGGAAATCTCTTCCTCCTGCTTGAGGTATTGGCAGAATAGCACGGTACCATCTTGAATTAGGGACTGGGGCAGCAATGAGTGCGCTTGACTCTTTTGGATCTGAAAAGGAGAACAAAACCTTTAAAAGAATGTTTGAAATCCCCCTTTTTAATTCTCTCGAAGTCCAAATTCTCCCCTTTTAAATGGGACACAGGGCTCTTTTTCTTCCTCTTCTCCCTCATTTAAAAAATTACTTTTTTATGTGCATTCTAATGCATTTTAGAGTTTTTGCAAGACAGCTCTGCCAGCTGTCAGCTTCCAACTACAGCTTCTGTGACCTGAGCACCTATTCAGAGAATGGTAACTTTACTTTTAATAATCAATGACAGGTTTTACACAAACAGAAAATATAAATAATTATAAATAAATATATATAAATAATTCTCCGGGATTTGATGCACTGCCGCTCTCTGTAACATCCCATCCTATTTTTGTACCTTGTTTTGTGTTTTCGATAACACTTAAAAGGCAGAGAGGTAATTAAGGTAGCTGAATGAAATGCTCTGATAACAAATAACATTTTCTTGCTTGTAAAAAGTCATCGGTCGGATCGTATGACCTCTGCCTGTGCAGGGATTCTGAGAGTGAGTCCAGCACCATTATGCATTACAGAGCATTTGTGGACCTTGTACCACTAGATGTCCACAGGCATCACCTTTCCTGCCTCTTCCATTTGTGTGTCCTTGTGCCGCACCCATACAATGCTGGCAGCGCCTTTCCAAATCCCTGTTCTTTTTCAGCAGTCAGTGAATGACAAGCCAAAAGCAAATGGTATCAAATTTGGCCAGGCAGGGCAATGTCAAAACGAGGCCCAGCAGGGTGGTGTGGCTGCAGCCTTTGCTACCTGCCTGCAGCTGAACAGGTTCCATCCTCATATCCTGTACGTTCGGCTTAATTGGCCCGGCCCCTCCAAGGAGAGGCAGCAGCACTGATTTACTGCACTGTATAAATGTGTTTATAGCTTGGCACCGGCACACTTACGCTCACTATTTTCCAACATGGATTTCCAATAAGCCCTTTGCTCAAATGAGTCTATTAACTTTAAAGTGCCTGAAGCTAAAACTGAATTATGAGAGGCAAGCTTTGGGGGTTGAAGCCCAAAACAGCTGGGAAAGGCTCCTGGAGTCTTTTGTTAGTACCTGTTGTGGTTGATATTTATATTAAGGAAAAATAATTCAGAAAGTAAAAGCAAACCTGGGACGCATGTGGCCTCAGCCACTTCAGCTGGCGCTCAGACCCATCCCATTCCACGGGATTATTAGAGCAGCTCCTGATTTAAGCCAATGTGCAATCAGAACATAACCCATTCCTTCCTCTCCTTATGAATTTAACTTCCAAGAATCACATTTCCCCGTTCCTGCAGTGGGGTAGCACAGCCTGGGGAGAAGCTCATCTGACCGTGGTGCCTCTGGCAGTGAATTTCATGGCTGTCTTTGGTCTCCGGCGTCCTGCAGAGCTGGAACACACTTCCCTCTCCTCTCCCAGCCTGGGGGGCTGCACAGAGCTGCTCTTGGAGCCTCTCGGTGCTGCCCTGCTCGCTGCTGGAGGGGCTGGGATACTTCCATGTGGAGCACCAATTACCATCCCTGCAGGGACGGGAAATCAGGCAGAAAGTTTTAGCGGACCCCTAAGTACAGTCCATAATTACCTACCTGTTCCTGCTCAAGGTTACATCTCTCCAGCTAAGGAACATGGCTGATTTCTAGTTGCTAATAGCTTGACTTTATCTGGAATAAGAAAGGAACGCCTTAAAACCATGGAGGAAATAAAAGATTTGTAGAGAATGGAATTAAATTAGGAAAAGTAGAATTTTGGATGAATGTCAGGGGTAAAACAGACATAGTAAAGTCTGCTAAACTGTGGAATGATCTCCCAGGGTGAGTGAGTGATGGAGCCCCACAGTGTGAAGAATTAAAACAGCATCAGGCAAAGCTTTAGGAAATCAGTGTCCGAGGAGGCAGCGTGGCCTGGCCGTGGCAGCGCAGGGAGTGTGCCTGGGTGGGAATGTCCCTTGTCCATACACTGAACCTGTTCTTGTCCTGTACTAAAATCTGTTGGATTGCTCAGGGAGGTGTGTTCTGCAGAGCTTTAAATCCTGCCTCCATTTAAACTATTAACTATATTGCAGGGTAATCCAGCAGCAAGCCCTCAGAGGACACCAGTGACTCTGGCTGATACTCCCCTGTCCCATCCTCAGCACGTGATGCCTTACAAATTCTTCAGACTTACATGAGGTATGGGTATTACTGGGCATTTCTGCTTTAAGAAAAAGAAACCTCCTTTTGCTTTTACAATTTTTTTATCCCAAATTATAGGCGGATCCGAGCAAGCATGGCTCCTCTGTCAATTGGGAACTGCTCCCTTTCCACTCCTGTTACTTTAGTGCCAGTAAAATGTTTGTGTGACAAGTGAAAAAAATCCCTGTGCACCAAGGTCAGGGTGCAGTGTCTTGCTCTCTGTGGAGATCAGCTTGCATTGCCTTGTTTCTGGATGACAGCCATATGAAAGACCTGCAGACATAATGAGAGGATACAGTTTTTAATTAAAAATTATAATGTGCTGGTATCACATTATTAAACAAATTGAACTTGTGAATTTTTGCCGAGTACCCAAATTTAGAAAATAGTATTTTTTGGTGCAGTGTTTCTTGGACCTGCTATAATGAGTAAATACTGGATTGCATGGACAGTCATTGAAAGTAATGACAATGGGATTAGATGAGGGAAGATTCATGAACTGTCTTTGTCTAACACTCGACACCTCACACCACGTGCAGAGATTTTGCCATCCAAAACAAAGGTGTGCACACGTGCTAGTCATGACCCTTTTAGCTGTGCTCTGGAAATTCCTGTTTCTGCATAAAAGAAGAAACAGGAGCAGAGAAGCAGCGAGTGAGGAAATGCTCCCTCTCCAGTCTGTTTGGACTAAGTGTGGGAAGCTGAGGGGGTGAACAGGGCTGGCTGAACCCGACCTAGGGCTGTGCAAACAAATCCATCTCCTGTGGCTTGATTCCCCCTGAACCTGG
Organism: Oriolus oriolus; assembly: GCA_013400235.1. NCBI lineage: Eukaryota > Metazoa > Chordata > Aves > Passeriformes > Corvidae > Oriolus > Oriolus oriolus. The sequence continues at coordinate 1,497 of VXBT01015762.1, read as the reverse complement.
GGAACAAGACCACTGCAGATAAGCAGAATTGCTTCAAAGATACATGGTGGCAATTCCAGTTTTCCTTCGTAACATAGAATACGTGGAGCCCCTGGATTTTGTCTAGCCACTTAGACCAAGGCACTCAGTCGCCTGTCTTTAGCTCCCTGGCACCAGTCATGAGGCAGTGCTGACAGACTCTTCAAAGTCTCGTGGTTTGGGTCTGTTGAGGGAAAAAAGCACCTCTTGCCACTCACCAGATACACTAGAGGGCTCAAAAAAAGGACATGGAAAAGCAATGGCCGTGGCTACTGTCCTGGCTCTTCACAGATGTTGGCTTTGCCATTCTTCAGGTTTCGCTGCTGCTACTTCACCGTGCGCTTCATCTGGAATGAAATTGGTGTCATTTATTTGTCATCTGTTTAGATATATATATATATAATAGAGCCTGGAAAACTTATCCCCTATAATTTTTGGTTTTACTTGACTAGCTCCACTTGCATGGTAACTCCCTTCCAATATTTCCCATCGCAGCTCAGAATGGCTGGGGGGCTGCACCAGGTGGGAGAGCCAGGATCTCAGTAGAGCTTTGCAGCACAGGTTCACCAGAGATGTCTGATCCTGCAAAAATCTACATACAGGATAAATCATTGCAATGGAAACTGAATATGTCATTTGCTCTTTGTATTTTCTGCCCTTGCTTCGGGTTTGTTTTCTTTTCTTCCTTGCAATTGTCAAGGCAGCATCTGGGAGTTTTATGAAACAAATGTTACCCATTAAAAGCCCATTGCTGCCTGCCAGAAAGGAAAATGGCATCTTATTGAAAACAATATGTAATGGTTATTGCTGTCTTGTTGCAAGTTATGCCCTTGAAAAATGTTAGGAACTTATTTAGTAGCAACTGATGGTGAGGAAAAGCCCAACTAAAGCAGAAAATTAACTGTTGCGTTATCTTTTACAGCTTCAAACACCAACATACAATGCCTGGTCTGTTGTGTTCGTAGATGTGTTTACAGTTGCTTCAAGGACAAGGAACAGCACTTTTCCATGATGCTTTTGTTGCCTCAGCGTTGGAGTCACAAATAATTCCTGTCTGGTTTCACATATCGGCCTTGGAGCAGCGATGGAGGCTACAGTCCTGACCAGGAGAGCACAGCTCCACCGATGTGAGTAACCATCCCCCTGCACACACAGCACCCCTTGGGCACTGCCTGGGAGACGTTGTGCCTCCAAGGACACTTCTTACCTTCAGTTGGCACCCTCAGCACCTGTATTGCCAGGCCAAGCTGCTGATTCACTCACAGACTGTTAATCTTTTTTAATGTTTCTATCTTAATTTATTTTGTATTGCCTTTTATTTATTTTTAAGTTTATCTTGTATTAAAAATAGGATTAATAAATGAATATTAACAGATTTTTACAAATCAAATTGGGAAACACAGATCTCTAGGAAACATGGCATTAATTTCTGCACTCTGCAAAGCCCCTCTCTCATCACAGACTGGAACCAAAACTGGT
>VXBT01015736.1:0-26196 GCA_013400235.1 Oriolus oriolus | reverse complement strand
TTAAGCGGATCGTGACACCTGGATTGAACCCCAACACAATTGCAGCATTCTTAGCTCTAATGGAGAGAATGTGTTAATTCATCTTTTCTTTCTCAGTTTGTAGTTCTCTTTCGTCCTTTAGGTTTTTGGTGAGTTCTCAGGCAGTTTGAAGACTTACATCTATTCACACCTCTTCCTTTATTGTTACTTATCTCCCTATATAATATTTGATTCAAAACAAAGAACCATGTCCAGGTTCCATGCCACAATATCACCAAAAATAGATGCTTCGGAGTGTTTGCAGTCATACACAGACTTCTATAATGATCAAGTCACCACAGTTTAGCAGGCCATTTAAGGTAATTTTCTTCACTTATATTCTTCAGAAATTTTCAAAGGTTTGCTAAAAAGTGATTTAAAGATTGAAACTAAGATACAGAAAATGCATTACAGCCTTCTCCCTCCCACCCCTAAAAAGATCTGGTGGTCTCTGATATCAGATACTTGCACTGCTTGATCATTAGGTAATGTAAACTGAATCTGAAGTAGATGTATTTTGAATTAATTAGCTGGAGCATATGACTAGGTGTTTATATAGCATTTGCCACAAAACTTTCACCTGTGGCCCTGCTTGCTTGTGTTCATTCTATTCTAGTGTGGTGGTGGTGGGGACTTAGCCCATGCTTGTCTGTGATGCTGGGTCTGTCACCATCAGTACAGTAACTCTCTTGACGATTTGGCTTGGATTTCACTGGCTAATCTGGGGAGAAACTTTGTTTTTAACACCAGTCACTACTGTCAATAAAAGCTTAAGTAAAATTACAAACCTCTATACCAGGACAAGTAGCAGAGGACTGTGCCACAAATACCAGAGTTCAAAGAAAATATCAAGTTAAAGAAATTTTTCTCCATGGACATCAGTGTTTAAGTTCTACCTTGGTAGATAAACAAGTCATCAGAAGATTTCAGCTGCGAAAAGAGATGTCAGGATTATTTGAAAGCATTCAGTCATGTTGTGGTGTTTCTAGTCATTTTGGTGTAAGCATCTCACTATTATTCAGGGGGCAATTTCTGTCATTCAGAAGGCCTTGTCATCCTGCTAATTGTAGATGGTACACCCACGGAAGAGTGCAACAGGTCTTATGGACATGGCTTTCCTTATCCATGTCAGAACAACCGGTTTGATGTATTATGATGTATACTTACATCCTCTTTTCTGGCCACTCCTTTTTTCTGTGTAAACACATGAAAATTACTTTGCATTTTGACTGTCATTGTGTTACAATGAATGCTTTGCCACCATGTCCATACATTGCAATGTCAGTAGGTACAATCCCCAGGTAGAGAGCTTCTCCTAGTGCAAACAACAGTAATAAGTCAGAATGTCCCTGATGTTGAATCCCTCACCACCACTATAGTTATGCCCACTAATTGACGACTCTTTCAAGTTTACCTGTTGCTCTTCAAACAGAGATAATTTTGTTTGCAATGCTATCCCACAGAGAATTGGAGAGGTACAAACAAGGACTTGGTGTACTGGGGCAGAGAATCAGAAGCACCATTTGGAGGTTAGAGAAGGAGAAGGGTACACCTCATTCAACTTTGTTCCCTGAAGAAAGTAGCAATGAATTTGTGTGCCAAATGCTTCCAGAAAATGGCAAACAGAATAAATTCTGACAAAAGAAGTTAACTCTCTATCTAAATAATGAATTTTGAGCGTAAGAAATGTAATGCTCTAATTTGCAGAGTAAAACAGCATATAATTTAAATGACTGATCTCAAAGATGGAAGTTTAGTCTGAATATTAGATTAATGCTACTACTGTACAGTCAAGCCTGCAGTGTAGTGGGAATTATTACCTTAATTCATATTAATAATTACATATTAGGGGAAGTTATTTTTTCTTGTAAGAATAGAAGCTGTGCTAAGGATCATGAAGGAGAGGGGCATGACTTGAGACAGCCAGCACAGCTTCACTAAGGGCAAGTCCTGCCTGACCAACCCAGTGGCCTGGAATGATGGAGTGACTCCATCAGTGGACAAGGGAAGGGCTACAAATTCTGTCCCTCTACTTGGCTCTGGTGAGACCTCACCTGGAACACTGCCTCCAGCTCTGGGGTCCTCAGCACAGGAAGGACATGGACCTGTTGGAGTGAGTTCAGAGGAGGGACACAGAAATGATCAGAGGGTTGGAGAACCTCTCCTGTGAGGAAAGGCTGAAAGAACTGGGTTGGTTCAGCCTGGAAAAGGAAAGACTTCAGGTTGTCCCAGCTGTTTTTTAAATTCCATTTTGAAAAGGGGAGAACTGTGAGAAGTAATCTTGAAGCTGCTAGTAAGACTAACAGCAACCACTAGTTTCTCCTTTCTTTTAATCTTTTCTGTTTATGATTAAGGTAGTTTAAGTTTCATGTATGACATTTGTTTTCTTTTCTTTACACTTGAAATAACATGATTGAATCTCCACGGACTTGATGTTTATATAGCCTTTTACAATTTCAAAATCTATGTAACATATATGTTACTTGTTTTTAGGCATACTATTTTTGTAAAGATTATACAACAGCTATGCTGAATGGGGACGAAGATCCCAGGAAAGTGGCAAAGCTATTAGAGATAATTCTAAATGTCAAACAGTAGGATTTAACTAGATGACAAATAAGACACTAAACAGAGCACAGTCTTTGCAGAGATCTTGACATTACTTTGTAATGGAAGGAGAATTGCAGACATGAACTGAGTTCAAAGTCTTCTAATGGATGCAGGGTGGGGGAGACGCTGTAGTCAAAGTCTGTGTGGTTTCTGATTGAACCCTTGAATGGCTAAAAAGTCTGCATAAATAAAATAAAATAATTTTAGAAACCCAAAACGCCAATAAGTAAAACTTAAAAAGCCAAAAAAATCAAAAACCAAAAACAGATACACATATGAAACTGGCCATTTGGCTTCTTTTTTATGAAAGTTTATCCAGCTCCATTGCCTACAATATTTATAACAGTATCTTTCCACAATGTGATGCTCTTCGTAAGCTAAATGCAAACATGCAAAGCTCCAAGCTTACAGCTTGGAACAATAATCTTTAGAAGAGGAGTCTGCATGCCATTTGGATCAGAACAACCAAGAAAAAACCCAAATGTTGTGAACAACAATACACGAACTACCTAGTGCAGTTCAGTGTGTGCAGAGTGTGAAGTTCCATTCTATTTATTCTATAGTTGCTGTATTGGATTTTTAACCCCCAGTACATTAATTACTATGAAACCAGCTGCACTGAGCTCAAACTGATATAATTACTAAAAAGCCAGAGTGATTTCCACTATGTTTTTCACCCAGAAAAAACACAAGTATAAAATTTCATGTCTCAGGAGCTTTTCATGTTGAGAATTTAGTACTGTCACTTCAAGGATGAAAAAGAGTTATCATTTTTCATCTCCTATTTCTAGATTTACAAGGATTTAAGTACAACTCCCAATGGCTCAGGGGCAAATATTACTTGCTATCAAAAATGAATCAGCTAATTCTGCTAGTGAACTCTGTATGTATAAGCATGGCAATATAGTGAAGTTATTTGAATTATGACTAATAAAATCATCATCCTGCTGACAGGAAGTAAATTACATAAAAAGGTAAAAATTTTAAAAAATAAAGCATTTTAACTTCTTTGGGAGTAATTTGTTTTCTTCTGGACTCAGAACTATAAAAAATGGAAAAAAGCCGGAGCTGAACCAATTTTGATTTGCTTACTCTTGCAAGCATCCTAAATGAGATTAATTAGTAATTGGAATATGGCTATGGAAGGAAAGGCACCCAACTTAACTGGTCTTTGCACATTATCACATAGATGTTATTATGGAGGATCACAGAGGGGTTGAGGCTGGAAGGGACCTGTGGAGATCAACTAGTCCAACATCCCTGCTCAAAACAGGGGTAGCTGGAAGAGATTGTTCAAGGCTGTGTCCAGATAGGGGTGGAGATATTACTAAATCTTTTAATGGGTGCACATTTATATAACAGACCTCCCCTTGCAGCATACAAGCAGAAGGTCTTTCATGTCTTTCATGCATACAAGCATGTCAGTCTTTCATGTATCTCAGCTGATTCAAGAGCCTGTTAGGCTGACATTATGAATCATCCTTCACCTATATCCTTTTATGCACAGTAAACCACATCATGGGGACTGCTGTTATTGAATACCTGGTTTCCAGCTGAGCAGACAGCTGCTGCTCTTTGACATCTATAATAGGTTTGTAATCTTCATTTTTAAAAAGCCATGTTTTGATGAATATAGTATAAAACTCTTCTAATTTTGACTAAAGAGACACATCCAAGCTCCAGACAAATTTCTGAATGCAACACCTATGGATGGCAAGAAACATGCATACCTTTGAGAGTGTTTTCTATTAATGTCAGTAAGCTTCTAAAATAAACAGTTTCTCCAAAGAAATCCTACTACACTGCAAGCATACTGACAGCTCTTGCAGCCCTGCTGTGCCACAGAGTGCAGTGGGCAAAATTCTATTGCTAAACTCTCTGTAGGCATTACATAAAATTCCACTCAGCAGCTTCAAGAATGAAATAATTGAATGAGAAAATTAAGTGTTGGAGGGAGCTCCCAGTGAGAATGAGTGTCCTCTTGTGAGACTTCTGCTAAAGTCTTGCAGAGCAACATCCCCCTGCAGAAGCACTCAGATAATCTGTGCCGGAGATAATGAATCTACTGACAATTAAGAGAAATTTTTCCGCTTTTGGAAAAGTGAAGACAATAGGAGGTGTCAAATATTTTCTTACAGTCTCCACAGTGCATATGTGGGTATACCATGGAAAGCCAAGACCTCTAACTGTTCCCCTTTATCTTGACCACCTCTTTCTCGCTTGGAGTCGGAAGAATTGTGACATTCTCTTGACTGCTCTTGATTGGTGGGCTGCAAGGGCAAAATGGAAATGTCACATCCATTCAAATGAAGTACATATCACCCACACAAGGAATTGCTCTTTTGAGCCATACGGAGAGGAAAACAAGATTATGATCATTATTGCCATCTGTTTCTCACTCCTATTTTGTGTAGGCTGGTGCACTGTTGTCAGCAACCTTCCACTCCAAGAAGTGGAGGGGTGATGGTTTCTTCCCTGGGTACTTCCAGGTTAAAACCTAAATTCATACTTTTAAACTTAGGCCAGAAAAGGAAAAGGAAAACAAAAAGCCAGGAAAACAAGATTTCTTCCATAAAAATTAGAAGTGGCAGTAGAAGTTCACCATGTTTACTTTATGCAGAAAAAGGTTTTTCAGGAGGAACTCAATCTTCTTTCAAAATTTCAGACCTGAATACCTTGTGGTAGCAATAAATAATTTTTTCCTGGCATTAAATGCAATTACTCAAATCAAAAAAAGGAATTTTTGAAAAATCTACAACTTCAAATTAGGGTCTCTGTACCCTATCAAAAGGAAAAGCTGGACTTCAGATCTTTAAAACTCTTTATAACCCACTGTATTAGCCACATTTCTTTGTGAAAGAAGAAACTCTCATGAAACAAGTGACAGAAGATTACTGCGTGGGTAGCAGGTGATGTCAAAGGTGATGTCATCACAGTTACGTAGTCATTCTGAGCGGTCCTTTCAATTTAAGAAAACCTGAAACTTAGAAAAAAGGTGGGGAAGAGGGAGCATTAAAGCTCAATATTAAGACAGTGAGTGTTGTAGTATTGACCTCAGTGGAAGAAATTTCTAAAAAGGTTTTGGATAATCATCATCACCATCATCATCATCATCATAATCTTGTGTCCTTAGTATTTATTAAACAGATTTAGGTTTCTGATTTGATATTTTGTTGAATACTTATTAGTTTATATTTGCTATCCTAAACACACTTTAATAATCATTTAAGTAGTGTTATTAATTTCATTGGACGTTGTCTTAATTGTGAGGTGGTAATTTTATTTACCTTAACAATAGGTGAAATCATGAACGAAAAGATAATTCCTTACATTTCAGAAAGCAAGAAGTGTCTAAACTCCATCATATCTTCAGAGGTAAAAGTTCCCCTTAGCAAAATCTTTTATAACTTGACCCAGCTGTTTTGCATTGTGCCAAAAAAAAAACCAACAACCCCACATTGAGTTAGACCAGAACATTTCAGATATTTCCAAGATAGAATGTTCTAGGACAAATAAGATTCCCAGAAGGTATAATGATGCCCTACTACTATTAATCTTCGTGACCACTTATTAAATTCCTCCCCCTTCACCAAACTCCGTCAGGCAGCCTTACTTATTTCAAGGTAGGTGCCTGGTAATGAAATACATGCATATAAATCCCAAAGCACTAAAATCTGGAGAAAAGGAGTTAAGAAAAAAATAATTTTCCAAGTGGGAAATCTTCAAATTATAGAGATATATTGCTGATGTTTAATACACAGGTAACGGGCTTACATAGAAGTGTCCGGTTTATCCATCTCCCAAACTGGACAGAAAAAAATCTCCTTCACCTCCATGTCTATAATTTTGCTGAAGAGGTCAGAGTTTGTCACACCTGAAGTTTTAAGTATCCTTGTCAAATGCCAGACAGAAACCAATGACACTTGGGTTCATATTGTCTGCTTGGGAAATCTAGAATTATTCATGTACTGTCATTACTTGGAAAGATTTTGCTCTGATCATGAAGTTTTCATTAAAACCTTTTATACTTTTAAACTAAAAACATTTATACTTATAACCCAAATTTTCATCTTATCTGTTATGAAATAGTTAGGAAATAAACCATAAACACAGATCCCATTGCACGGAACACATTGGGAGTTAAAAGTCTGCTATTGTTTGACTATGCAATCAGGCTCTCAGAGGTCAACTGGGTTTACACCTGTAGCTAAACAAATCCTGAAACAAAAATGCCTGTGGTACAAAGTAGCAAATATTCAAAGAATAGGTAGTGGAAAGAATGAACAATAATATAAAAGCTAAAAAAATGAGAGACAGTAAAATTCACGGATCTTTTCCTGTCAAGTTAACACAATATAAATATGGTTCAAATATTCATTTCAAAATCAATTTTGTCTTGAAAAATATATACAAATAACCCACATGGCTTTTATACAGGGAAACACTTAAACTTCCAGTAATTAACTCTTGTGCTGTTGGCCTGGTGTTTTGTGTACCAGTTTTAATTTAAAATTCATTTTCCATGGATAATGCCCAAGCCCTGAAAACAATGATTTGCCGTGAAAATATTGACACAATGCAAAATACAAATAGGACCTGTTCTGCCTTTAGACACAAGTGATTCATACTGCAGTGAATCACTGTTCCACATAGGCAACTTGATTTCTTGGCTGTATCACTCCTCTCTTTATAACCTAAAACATTATGCTTGAATGCTGTCCATAATATTAACTTACACAACTACTTTATTAATCAAGACTATCAAATTATCTAAAGAGCTACCTAAATTGTTCTTCTGTGTCACAGAATTAGACAGCAATGCCATGCTTCATCTAAAGCCTCCCATCCTTGTACATTTGAAGATTAGGTCAGTATGCCATATGGTTAACCTCAAGTTCCCTCAAGGAAAACACTTCTTTATAGTCAACATATCTAAGAAGCTGTAATTACTTGGCCTTAATTCTTTGGGATTATTTCAGATGTACTCTCTCGTGCTTATTTGTTATTTCTTACGGTTTATTGAGAGCTAGTTGTTTGCTTGATGCTGTGCAGGCATAAGGAAATAGATTGAATAATGCACTTTTTTATTTCTAATGTTCTTTTTTTTTTTTCATGCAATAGAGTATTGTCATTTTGAGGTTTCACACAGCACTTCTAACTCAGATCTGAACTGGGAATTTATACACAATTTTCCAGGATGACTGCATCATATATATGGAGATATACAAAAGATTTTTATTTCAAGTAGAGAAATAGTTTGTACTCTCATGAGCTAAAAACATATAACCAAAATACAAAGCATTTAAATTCCATAATCCCATGTTGTCCTGTGGTTATAAAGAAAGACAGCTTGTAACAAAACTCCACTTCCAATTTAGAGGTTTTTGAAAGTTTTGATTCACATTTTGAGACTATAATCCTTTTCTAGCCAGTTATCCAAATCCTTCCTGATTTTAAGCCAAAATTCAACAGAATTAAATGAAAGTGAGATCTGAATAGGTAATTTTTGGTGTAAAATAATTTCTAGATCCTTGTGAAAACATTTTGGACTAGCACAACGCTAACCAGCTAGTGCTTTGTGTAATCGGACTGAACACCTATTTCCTTGCTGATATACTGCTGTCTTTAGTTCAGGGCTTTCTAGGTGCAACAGCAAGTTAGCATTTCTTCAAGCTCATGACTGGGCATCTTGCTGAAAAAGGAAAACCACAAACACGTGATGGAAATACAGCCATGCCTCTCTAAATATTATGAAGCATGGCAGTCATAGCTGTTCAGTTGTTCCTGCTCAGCATTCAACAGCAGGAAAAACCTGATGAGGAGAGAAGTTGCCACGTGGTGAATTATCTCTTCTGTGAAATTCTAAAATAAATGAATTATACTTTTCCTAGCAGTTAGACCATTCCTTAAGAAAAGAAAGAAAAAAAAAAAAAAGAAAAAAATAAGTATGAGACACAGCCAAATGCGTCAGGCAGATGTGGCTGGAGAAGCTACCTGAGGTGCCAGCTGGATTTATACTAGCATTCTTGGAGAGACTGAAGACACGAATGGCTGCTTTGAATTTAATCTATGTTATTTCCTGCCTGCTGGCGTTACTTACAGGACATTTGCTGTCCACTCTGTTATGCCCTTCAAATGTTGTTTTTTGCTTTTCTTCCTTCAATTTTGTTATTCATTTTTCATACACATCTTTCGTTAAATAATACAAAAATATTAGATTGTTGCCTTAATCATTTGGCTCTAATCATTTTGTACTTAACTGAAGACAGACAGCAATTCATGGTAAAGAGCAAAGGCAAATGGTTAACACATTTTGAAATAGATTTTTGGCAATGAAAGAAATTTGTGAAATAGTTTCTGACTTTTTTTCTGAAACAAAGCTGCTTGCTAGAACTAGTAGAAACTTTCTGTGATACCATTGCCCTTGTGAAGATTATTGCAGCTCACATTGTAATGATGTAATGTGAGCCCTGCTAGTGACAAATGACATAGTTTATTCAGAACTTTTATTTAGAAAAGCCAAATCAGTAAACTTGATTAAAATTGGTAGAGTTGACCCTAATCTTACTGGCCAAACACTGTGCTCCACCATCTAGTAGAGCAGCGACTAGGTGTCCTGAGGCCAGAATGTGCTGGAAATACCAAGGGCACAGAATCTGAGCGTTTTTATATGGACTATGTCCATCAGCTTATGAAGATGCAAGGATTAGTGCATTCGTATGTAAGTACGCCTATATATCTATATGCTCACATGTGCTCACATGCGTTCTGGATATGTGTTTCTGTAGCTTTCAGATACTGAGTGCTTCCTAACAGATGCGTTATGCACATATTTGGATGTGACAAAATTATAGAGGTTTTTTCATTGAGTTTATTTCATTTTGCGGGTTTTTTTCTTAGTATTTATTTTACAGAAGGGTAAAACCCCAGTGCTTTGTGGTTGTAACGCAGCCGTGTCTGTACTCCTGCATGGAGTCTACCCACAACCTGCCAGGTCCCTATCAATTTTTTCTTGACCTGATAGCTCAGCAAGAAGTATCACTCACTGTGGCTTTGTGAAAATGCAGCTGTGCCAACTGACCAGCAGCTCTCTGTGAGCTTACTGCCTGGCTAGTTACTATTTCTTGGCTGCTGGGTGAGCCTAAACAGAGCAACTCAACTCTGATGGATCAAACAAACAGCTCTGGAGCCTGAATGAGGCCCCAGGGCAATATTTTGTGCAGGCTGGTTGAAAGAGCTTAATATCTTTGAAAACTTGATATTGGTCAAATTCTGCTGATGCTGTCCAAGGCACTCCAGAGTACCAGTGAGAGAAACACAGACACACAGACAGCATGACTGCCTAAGCCTTGTTTCCTCAGGAAACCAGGCTAAAAATGTGCCTAGAGATATTTTTAATGTCGCAAACTGTTAAGCAGTCCTCAAGACGAGGAAAAGAAATATCTACACTACATATTATTTGGAGGAGGAGTTCAATGTGCAAAACGAGAAGAGTAAAAATCCATTCAGTGCTGTATAAAACAATGATTTTGTACTGAAAAGGGGTGCCTTTGCTTTCCACAATTTACACTTAAATGAAATCAGCACTAATAACTACAACAATTGTAAATGGCTATTCATTATAAATGCTGACAAACCAGTCCATGGCAATAGCACATCTCTGGTTGAAGCAAGGGTAATTTTATTAGACCCGGTCAGAATGTTGTCCCATTCTCTGTTGCATGTTTTCTTTTTGTTCTCTTCCAGAAATATTTACGGATGCCTTCCATTTCTGCAAAAACATCTGTACTGCACTCATTGTTTATCTGGTCTGATATTTTGTGACTTTTGCTCATGACTTTCAGATCACATCCTATGTTCCTAATTGAAGAGAAGGCTCACATATCTTGAACATGGAATACAAATTAACAAGCCTAGATGAAAGAATATTCTTTTTCTTTGTATGAGACTGACTATCCAGACATATTGTGTCAAGAACCTGTAATGCGAATACGGACCTGTTCTGGGTACAGAGACAAGGGAGTGGAGCTTTTCGCACTGTCTATTCAATACCACACACGTCACCACTGGGGAAGCAAGCTTTCCATGGGAAAAAAATATCGGCCCAGAAATGGAAAACTTGCCATTTTTGCCTGGATCTCTGCAGGAAAAAGGCACTGGGTCATCCCTCTTCACCACTGGTAGATCCTTTTCCTGTTCTTCTAAAACACAGCTTTTGCAGTTTAGTGCTAAAAGACAGCGACAGTGAGCCCAAGATGCCGCTCTGAGAAAAAGAAACGAGAGAGAGCAGCAGTGGCACAAGGCCAAGCTGTGTGGAGCCCAATCCCAGCAGAGCTGAGTGGAGCGGTGCCAGTGCTGGAGGCAGCGGCACGGAGTCGATCCAGTGTAGTGGAGACATCTGAGGAGAGTGTGTGGTGCAGCAGGGATGATCTAGCTTCCGAGGGGGTTTGTTTGATGCAGCTCCTCAGTGTTTTCTTGGACTGAAGGGGTGTGGAGGGACATGCAGGCATTAAGCCATGAAAACTCTCGTTTGTTCAGTGGTGAATCCTCTTTTGTGGATAAAACACCATCTCTCTTTTGCACACTCTTTGTTATTGAGATTATTGCGATTTTCAGTAAATTGTGATTCCAATTTATGATCTCTCGAAAAGTTCCTCCGTTATCGGAAGGGACGAGGGAAAAAAGGAGCAGCTTGAGTGGGTTTAATTTTCCAGCTCTGTTTTACATAGCACAGCACCTGCTGTCAAAGTACAACAGAAAACTGTCAAAAGATGGTGAGAGCAGAGAGGCATATACTGAAGGTACTGACTAATATCTTTATAACTTTGAACATCCCACCCTGCCTCAATATTGCCAGGGTTAACTGCTGCCTTACCTCTCTGGAAAGGTGCATAAAGTTTTATATTTCTATGCTTCTGAAGTATTTTTTCTATTTTTATCTTCAGGCATTAGACCTTATATTAAATATAATTTTAAAGCAAATTAATTAGTTTTGCTCTAAAATACCTTCATGCTTTAGTCAAAGACTAATGAATGTTTTTAAACACATTTTTAAGCTAAACAATTTTAAATTCTTTCCTTCTTCATTTAAATATCAAAATATAAAAGGCTGTTTGCTGTTTTCTGTTCTGTTGGTTATTGCTTGTTTTTTTTGTGGTTTGGTGCTGATGGCATCTCTAACACGCAAAGCAAATATGAAGAGCAAAGTTATACTGCTGCTTTGGTTGTTTGTGGTGTCATCTGCAATAAAAGAAGATAATTGCTCTGAACTCATGTTTTGGCAGATAGAAAGTTGTTTACAATGTTTAGTCTCTTGCTTTAATTGTGCTGAGAAGACATGGCTATTAGAAATATATTTTTATTTCCATTTGTTTGTTATGACTACCAGTTTGGGGTTTACCTAATTCTTTACAAAATCATTTTTCCTTGACAAAGAGCTATTTCTGAGGACAGCAAATTTCACCTAATTTTTATATGTATTAATGATACTACAATTTACAGTTCCTTTCACAACAGGAATTTTTCTCAAGTAAGTTGTGAGATACTAGAAGTAGGAGGTAGGTAAAAAGCAGCTGCATTTACATTTTAGATAACACATAGTAATAGTTCAGACTGGTAGCATACAAATATTATTATAGTAATTTCCTGAGAACATTTTCTCAGAGCAGTACTGAGTACTAACTGATACTCTTTGCTGTATTTCAATGATACTGGAAATCATCCAAGTCACAATGAATCTAGTTAAAAGACCTAAGAACTGTTAGTTATAAATCAGCAGTACTGTATAATGTACTTCACTGAGTCAAAGATGGAAGACACAGATTTCCTTTGAAATCCCCTGTTGTTATGGGTTCAGTGCCTTTGATAGTGAGATCTTTATTTGACATCAACATATTAAATTCAAGGAGGGCAGTATACAACTGATCAAGTTTTTTTCAGGCCTGTTAAAAAACTGATTTAAAAATTACAGTTGACATGAATAAATATGAGATTGATTAGATGCTTCATGAAAGAAAGTGAAAATAGCTTATTGGCTTTTTTGTCTATCCAGTTCATGTGAGACTATCAACAAGCAAATAGAATAATAAAGTAGGATTGTTTTTTTCAGCATTCTATTTCAGTATCACAAAATTTTAAAATGTGCACATAGACTATTATGTCACTAAGAACAGCATTATGGACACAGAGTCAAGCATATACAGAATTTGGACTTTCAAGAGCACATAGATATCTCACAATGTAAGGAGAGACTTCTTGACCGTAAAACCAATATATAATATAGAAACATGTACGCAGTGTGAGATACCTTATTTCCAAATAGTGTTTCATAAACAGAAGTACAAGTTTCTAAGTCCCTTCTCCTTCAAAAAGAAAACAGAAAAGTAATCTCAGCACTTTTGCAGTTTGTCAGAGTCTCAAGAAGAACTACAACTGAATAGCTACTAAGAAAACAAAGTCAGAAAAAGGGGGACAGAACTTGAGTGTATTTTAGTCTGGTTCATTGCTAATCTTTCACTCATGAGTACAAAACCATATGAGTGAGAAGTTTACAAGAATAAAGACTTAAGACAGGGACATAAAAGAGCTGGAATACTAAGGAATGCTATTAGCACGAGATTGATAAACATGACTGATCTTCTACAGTTACACTAAAATTCTTATGTAAACTTGATTAATCATTGTCATAAATGTTAGTATGCACGTATTTTTAAAATAGTAAATTAATTTGTCCAAAAATTATAACATTTGTGTATTCTTGGAAGAAAAATTTTACTCCAAATACATGTTCTTCAATTGGATTTAGAGCCATCTGTTACAAAACAATTTAACACAATGTTAAAAAAATGTATCCTCAGAATTCCAGATGAAATGGTGTTCAACGAAGAAACTATTTGTTCCCTCCATTGCTTTATTGAAGAAATAATGAATGATGCATATAAAAATCCGAAAAATGTGCATAATGGAAATATAAGATATGTTTATTATTAAGAAGGATCCATAAATGTTAATCCAAGTTATGTATTGCTATGTGTTTTACATCATTATAGTCACATACTTGGAATAAATGTGGACCTGGAACAAAAATTATGCTTGTCCTTATGCAAACTTTGTGTCTCAAGTAGAAAAATAGATTATTTCTTTAAAAGTAAGAACAACAATCAGGAAAATGTAAGCTAGTTTTCTCCCACTGTTAAAGCTGGAAGGGAAATAAACTTTAATTTTTTAATGAAGTTTTTAAAATATTAATTAAGTTTAACAAATCAATTTTCTACTCTCTACTCTTCAAAGTTAAAGGACATTAATATTTTAGGCCTGTTTTCATTCTACTATATAGCATAGTATATCTATTATTTTATTGTCTAGATTTCCAGTAACAGGGATAATTAGAAAGAAGTATGTCTTGGAAAACCAGCTGCTTTTGATATATAAACTTTATCTCAAGAAACCTTTTTATTGGCTATAAGCCTGTCTTGCTGGTTTATGTCATTGTATCCAAATGTTTATTAAAAAACTAAGTCATTAGGTCACCAAGTTAATTCACTCTCTAGAAGTTAAACTGGGGCAAAGATAGAGATTTTAGGAGATGATGAGGAGTGTCTCAGTCAACGGTGTTACACTGCAATGTATGTGCTTAATTCCTTGAGGACATATTCCTCATAACATTTTAAATATAAAGGTCATCTTTAAAACTCTCGCCAGGACTTACAACTGAACTCAACAGAATCAAAGAACTCAAAATAGAAGAGATGGAAAATGCTGAAAATTGTTACAGTATGTAAGAGTTTGGCCCCAACAGGCTGAATGAACAAAGTTCAAGAAGACAGAGAAGATGATCGAGGTTTACACAGGAGAAAAGCCTCTTCTTTCCCCTGTGTTGCTCTAATTCTGTGAAAATTCTAGCAAGTCCATACCAAAATTAATCTCAAAACAGTTCATGCAGACTTAAACATACTCAGTGTGAGGTTTTCAAAGAAGTATGAATTTTACTTTAATGCAAACAACAGATCCTATCAGCTTCTAAGTCCCTCTAGACTGAAATAACTGTTCCTTAATAATTGAATGGGAAATTCACTCTTTTCTCCACTGACATTATACGCTACATTCAAATGAGTACCTTCAGCCTACATGTTCTCTTCCATCTGGACAAGACAAAACAAAACTATGATGCATCTCACTCCAGTTCTTCCTACCCTTGAGGCAAAATAAAAAGGAAACATGTCAAATCCTGATCTCCTAAATGTGAGGAGTAAAACAAAATTATAGTTCTATCTGCTTCCTAAACAAAACTAAAACTCTCATTTGCAAGCAACCTCTAAAAATAATAGTGTCTACTTTGCATTTACACACAAGCATTCACAGACTCTTATCAAAGAAATCTGGATAATAAAATTGATTCATTTTCCCTTCCTATTTTAGATAGATAAATCCTTCACCACTTTATTATGTCTCCAGTTTTGAAAGGAACTGATATCACATATAGTCATTCCTCCAGAGCAGATCTTTTCTGAAAGAAATAGAAACATTTTAATTTTTTGAGAGTTTCAGTCAATTACAGTACAAATCTATAAGGAAAAAAATACAAATGAAGTTGCTTAGCCAAGTAATTAACTGATCCTACTGCTTCACTTTACCACTCTAATAAGTCATTAAAGTAAACCCCAAACTCTAAAACTCTGTTTGATAAGGGAGGGTCCACAAGAAAATCAGAACAGAAAACAGATAATCTCCATCTTTAGCACTATGTATGAACATTTGTATATATATAAAAAATAACTCATCAGAAGATATATCTGAAATATATGTCTATGTAGAATAGTCTGGTATTAGCAAAGTAGACTATGTTCTGAAAGATGTCAAGCTCATTTTAAGGAATAGAGCCTTTCAAATTACAAGAAAGACTTCTTTTGACCTTTGCAAAGCCTGTGGAGAGCAAACCTCCAGCTGCCACATAATGAACAAAACAAGATCACAATGATAAACTGACATTAGCAGCTGCATAGCATGTATGAATAAACAACTCTTTAATAAAACAAATCCCTTTATTGTTATAAGTGACAGAACACGTATTTCATGCTGATATGACCTGGTGAAAAAAGAGTATTATTACCATTTGTTTCAGCCATATGTTCTCGTTCACAATATTGCTTACAGAACTAAAAAATATTTATCTTAGGGATTAGAATGCTGCTTTCTAGCAGATTCCACAGCTTTACATGATGCTAGTGAGGGAAATTCATAACACGAAATATCAGAGCCTCTTTACTAAGACTTTACTCAACCCTAGAACTAAAATATTTTTGAAGTACTATTTACCTAAGTTTTCTGATCACAGTATCACATTTCTCACTTTAGGAAAAGGGGGAGAGAGAGAGAGAAAGGATGACATGCAAAGAAAGAAAAGAATAAAAAGGAAAGCAATCGGGTGTGTTTTTTCTCTCTCTCATAGATTTAAACTGTTTTCATTTTGCCTAGACTCACACTTAACCAGTGTTTTGGGGAACAGCAGAGCCCTGTTCTGAAGCCTACAGGGTCATGTAAGAAGTGGCAGCTGATTTCTATCCTTTTCTAGGAACTGACCACTCACTTCACAGTGATTTGTAGGTTATGACTAAATTAGAGTCCACTGAAGAGCTGAAAGGAAATAGCAAACTTGTTAGCAAGTTTGCAAGACTTTGGATAGGTAAAGAAGTTCAGTGTTCTCTTCCAAAATATTTTTACTGTTATATATAAAGGGAGAAAAAAAAATTGATCCAGATGAATTCTGCCAGAAAGAAAGAAAAAGGGAAAAAAAATAGCCAACAAATGCAACAAACTTTAAACTAACAACTCATAAGACTGAAAATTTTCATTCTATTGAACATTCAAGAACCAGTCTAGGATGTGGCAAGTCAGAAGAGTCCTACAGTAACTCAGAATTCAACAGTCAAATTCAACCAATTGTTCTAAACTTGGCAAAACATCTTCATCCCTTCCTCCTCTCTCCCCAAAGAAAGGATACAGAAACAAAATTAAGCTTTATGTTTTCCAGTTTCTTACCACTTCAAAATTTGCTCAGCAAATACCAGGTGCATAGTCTGTAAATCCTAGAGATCAAAGAGCTTTGCTGATCTGATAGAGAATCATAAAGAAACTGTGCACAAATTAAAAGTAAGAATGAGTAGGGGGAAAAAAAGAGAAACTTTGTCTAATAGAAATAATTCCTTTGAAATTTGAAGTCTAAAACCAGACTCATACCGAGGCATTTCCAAATTATCAAAGGTGGCCTTGTTGTTCTAGATTGTTCTGAAGCCTCTACATTTCTTTGCAGATTTACTGTCACTATACCCTTTGTAGTTCTGAAGTTCTGCACCTGCAGCTGTAATAATGAAGGAATTAGGAGACTGATAGGAAAAACTTCCTCTAAAGCCTGTGATTTTAGTGAAAGTAGCTATGGAGTGCTATTACGCAAATTCAGAGTCTGAAGGAACTCCAGTTGTTTCCCCAGTCTTTATCAAATCAATGCTTGTGGCAATATAAGAAGCATTTTTTAAACATAAATTAAATCGAATAAAATTGCACTTGTTAAAATTATCAGCTTTCTCAGTTAATGATGTAAAATGTCATTATGATGACTTGTCTGCCAGTTCTAAAATGCTGAGCTGACAGTGCTGACACAAGCAATATCATTTGCATCCCTCTGATTTGAGTCCTTCATTCTTTCATGGGATAACCATAAACTAAATTAAATAACCATGTGCAATGTGAACATATTTTTTCAGTGCTATAATATATTTATATCTAAGATTATAAAAATGTCCATGAGAAAGGTCTAAAAATGTGAACTAAAATAAAGTTAATATTTTGCTATCAGCTAATGCATGGTTTTGAAAAATTGCTCTTAAATTATTATTTTCTTTTCACATGCTACAGAGTTCCAAACCTTGGAGTGAATTTTAGGAGGTTGCAGAGAAGATATAGAGGGGTAGTGGTAAAATGGAGGTTAGAAATTTATATTCTGGGTTTAAATTTTTATTCAGTCACAGGTATTCAGTAGGTAGGATTTTAGGAAACATGAACAAACAAATGCTGCAACGTAAGGATCATGTGAGCTGGTAGCTCTGCCGGGTGGCCAAGATTTGTTTTATAATCTGCTACAGGTACAGAGCTTTCATTACATGTCCTAAATCCTATCCTGAAGGCTGCGGCCACCATGTGAAGTGTCAGGAGCAGCTATCAGCCCTTTCTGCTGTGTCAAGCCTCCTCCTTAGAGCCCTACTCAGAAATAAGCCAGCTGAGAAAGTGCTCAGCAGTACTGAGGAATTAAATAAAAATAAAAATTATCTCAAAAAAAGAAGACCAGTGGAAAACCAATAAAAATCATTAACAAATTCAACACCTACAAAGCTCAGCTGTGAGACTAGCCCTGTCTTACACTGGATGAAATTTTAATTACTTTTTAACAGTATTTTTTGGAGTGAATTTCTTCTTCAGAGTAATACATACTACACCATTTTACTGATTTAATACTTATGACTATTTGCACACTTGCAGCGCCAGAAGAACAGATAGGATGAAGAGTGTCTTTTATTACTTAAAGAATCAGCTGCTAGCTAGAGTGTCAAAAAACCCTCAGCTTAGTGCCATACACCACATACTGTATATGCACCATATGTGTCCATCCATCCATTACACAGGAAATATCAACATCATGCAAAAGTTATAAAATAAATGCGGGTTATTAAAAATTAGATCCTTATATACATTACATGTACTTTCTTGCAATGACTGTACTAAACCTTGAAAGTAAGCAAGTTTTCAGCAATTATGTCATAATTTATTTTTTCTTCAAATGTGGATGTTATAAACATAAAGATGGACTGGGCAGAAGGAAAGAAAGGACGAACACAGAAAGGAATTTGACCAAAATCCCTAAATGCAAAGTATCACCCATTAGGAGACTGTGACATGCTAAGAGCTTTGTCCTGCAAAAACAGTACTAATTCTACATCAATAAAACTGTCTGCATGAATACTCACAGCTGGGTGATAAAAAGGGAAGACGTGAAGAGCTGGAGAGCAGCTCAGCCTTTCTTCAGTTGTTTATGAACCTCATGCAACAGCTGGGGGCCATTGATCTGGTATGTACTGTATGGGTGCAGGATGTCAGGCTGCTCTCTGTGCAAGGAGAGCAGCTGGCTTTGCTATCACACTCATGGGCTTCACTGACTCCATTTCAGGGTCTCCCTCCCGCAGAGATGAATCTCAGGGATGGAAGGTACAACCACAATGCTTGTACAAGGTAGTTAATAAATTAATCTGGAGTTGTTAAACCTCAGCTAGTTTTTCACGTGTGATATCCTGATAGTCTTTCACAATGTGATACGCATCAAAACTTCACTGTATTTCTCCAGGCTTTTCCAGAAAAACAAAACAACTAATCAACTAATTTTTGAAGAATCTTAGCAAGGACAGCAGTAAGTAGAATGAAACCAGAAGCTTCACCTAAGAAGAATCCTCACAAATACTAAATGCATTTAAGCAATAATAATTCGAGATTGTTTTCTTTAGTAAATAGGTAATATCATAAATTCACTTAGTACCAAAGAACTTTCTGATAGCCTTACACCTGATTTGTCCTCTACCAGGATGCTTAGATGACCCCCATGTGAAAGCACTCAGTATATTTCTTCACTCAGTACACAACATATGTACACCTTTGCCGACATTCAGGTGTACCCTGTGTAACTGGAAGACAGAAAACTGGTTGCGCTACACCAATCACAAGACAAGGACTTTGCCTTTTGGAGGCAGCCATGAGGAATACTGCAAAAAGAAACCAGGAACAGTTAAACAGAGAGAAAATAGTGTACCACTTACAGAAGCAGGGGAATATGATCAGTTGGAAAGACTGCGCATACATGCACAATTGTGCACATTGGAGAGGAGGGTCAAATCTAGACACAGCAAGTCAAGAACCAAAACTCACAAGAGGCTCTTTCCTGCGAAGGGAATCTGAGGTTTTCTGGACTTCCAAAGTGTATCTGTACTGGCCTGGAAGCCTACTTTCAGGCACTGGGCATCCTTTTTGAAATCTAGCAATGTCAGTACAGGAAATTAAAGTCTTCCACTGCAGACTCCTCAGGCAGCACACTCTTTTGTATCCAGTGCTAAAGATGTTCATCTGGTATGCCTTATCCTTTTCATCAGTTAAAATAAGTGGATTCACGGCACATACAGTACTTAGTAAGTTTACAGTTGCAGAGCAGATTTCACCTAAAGTGGGTTAAATAGCTGTTATGCAAGGAACTTGGATGGCAGCTTTAAGCAAACGACACCCTCTAGTATAAATGCAGTGATGAAGATACTTTCCTTTTTCACAATAAGAGAACAAGGGAAGGGGGATGTGAACATACTGCTTTGTAATTTCTCCAGAAGTAAGAGTGGTTTAAAAATCTTTAGAGTAAAATTGTTTAAATGACAGCAGGAGTTATTAAAAATAAATATTAAAAAACCAAATTAAAACAAACAAACAACACATGCAAAAAAAGAAGAAAACTACAAGAAACCATAATCTCCTTGGGATGTTTCCAGAATTTAAGTGGGCACAAGTTGCAAAAGCAGGCTTCATGGTTCTACAGTGACATAAGAAGTAAAGGTTGGAAAGAGAACAGTCTTAATCTAATCATAAGCAGCTACAGAAACGCTGTGTCCCAGCTGTGATCTCTGGAGAACCATATTAACATAGGGGTGTTGCTAAATGTATGTGTCCCAAATAGTTGCAACCCATGGAGACCAGCTTTAGATAATGAGCAAAAGAAGGTTAGCAATTGCTGAATATGAGCAGAAAGTAGCAGAGCTCTACATGTATCTATCCCCATACCACCTATAAAACTTGAAGTGCATTGAGCATAACATTTAACTTTGGCTGAACTTGATAAACAACTCGAACAGGGTAAGAAATGCTTTAGTAACCCCTCCTGCTTTCTGTGCTAACCCACTAATAATTCAAACATATTTAGGCAGATTTGACTGCAAGACATTCCTAGTATATCCTTAACCATTCCAGTGCTAAATACTACATCTCTGCTCTACAACAGTGCTTATGCACACAAGTCCTGCTGGAGTCAGTACTGTACATCTTTGAGTATCTAGGTGTCTGGATGCTTGTGTCAATTTTTGGACAAGAATTTCTTTTTAGAATAGGTTTTTGCACAAAAGAGGAATCAAGTATAATACAGTGGTAAAATAACAAAAAAATCACTGTAATTTGCTTTTTGGTTAATGTCACATTAATCTTTATATACATACATTTTAAAAAATTAAAAGGCTGCTTTATCTTAGTCTTCAGCTCTTCACTCATCCATCTACCATTTTGTCTGGTCCTTCACATTTGTGTATTTTACCATTAAAATGGGGAAGTTCATTATCTTCTTCTTGAAGGGGAAAGAATGTAAGGCAATAGATGTGATCTTCATGGTGAATGAGGAGAGCGAGTATGGAAGGCAGCAGAGCCCTATGCAGAGCTGTGTCTCAGAGCTAAGGAGATTTGTGCCCTGCTGAAGTGCTTTCCCAGGAGATATTGCAACAGAGGTATGCCTCCAAATTTGCAGTTCGGATTTGTTCATAAATTTCCTGTTGATGCTATTCTGACTTGCTAACATCTGCTTAAGCCCATTCACAAAAATACTGGTGGTGTCTGGGATGAAATAAAGGACAGCATACGAAAAGCATATGATAGCTGCTCCTAACCCACTTTTTCAAATATTTCTAAATTTTAATACTTCTGGGTCTTTCTAGTCAGGCAGATGAAATTAAGCAGCTTTAAGATACCTTGTTTGGCTTTGTGCTAGAAAGAAGTGGAAGAGGAGGTAAGGGCAGATAGAAAAGTCATTTCACTTGGTGCGAGGTGGCCTCTGCACTAGCTGCAAGCAGGCAACGTGCAGCTAAAATCCATGCCCAAACTCTATTTGTCACAGCTGATTAAATGAGTGACCTTGATTTTTCCCCCAAAGAAAAAACTGCAAAGGCAGTCTTATTTGTCTTCCTATTCAGTAGAGAGTCATCTTTTTTTCCCCTAGACCTCTGGTTTCAGTGAGGATGTGAAAAATTACTATAACTTGTAGACACTTTAAAAGCAAAATTTGACAGGTCTGTTTCGGTTAGAAGTCCAAGATGCATTTTAGTAAACTGAAAAATGCAACATTATTTTTATAACTCGTTACCTTAGCTGCATAATTCTTTAAAATATTGATGATGTTTGGTCTCACAAAGTAAGAGAAGCTTCTTTCTTAGTTGCAGCAGTTCCTTGAATACAGGTGTACATAAATTCAGTGACACTGTGGCATAATGTTTTATGTTGCTAGTAGATTTTGTTTCATGGTATCACTGAGAAGAAGGGAAAGGAGTTTAGAAAAAAAAAAACAAACTCATTTTAACCCCATGACTTGAACCTTTATGCCAGATCTCTCATGGCAGATCAAACTCTCTTGCAGCATTAGAAATGTTTGTCTAAGTGTTTTCTTGCCATTATTTTTCATTGTTGCATACTTCTGCACTTGTGTAAGGAGACCTTAGTGACAGATGAAACACAAAAAACTGGGAAATTCAATAAATATGTATGTCAAAGTTTTCCAGTGGGAAGAAAAGTGCCAACAAGTGAGGTAAGCTTTAGTGATAAGCAAAAAAACCCTTAAAATACAGCAATTCTAAGATACATAAAATTATTATTTTGAGAATATTATTCTTTTAAGAAAACAATGTTAGATGTTTAAAATACATGACAAAAATGCTTCTGTTCTCAACAGAAGCTCCTAACTCATGACTGTTAGAAGAGATTTCTTCAGCGTAAACTGAATTTAAAGGTTTAATTTGTTTTGATCTAGCTAAAAGACAAGAAAGAAGTCAAATCCTTGAGAGGTGAAAATCAGTCTTATGTAATTATTTATTAAATGTTTTCATTTTGGTTTTTTTCTCAGAATTCCTTACAGAGGACCACAATAATTCTATATTTCTTAATATCTAAAAGAGTTTCTTGTTTTTTTTCCCATGAAAAATGGGTGAAATGACACACTCAGATTTAAAGATTTTAATGTGAAAGGATGCCCTTCCAGTATCAGCAATGTTTTTTTCCCCACTGATTTCATGTTTATTCTAGATGGGGAATTTTTCTTTTTTTCTGAGCCCAGTTTTCTATATCACAGCAACACACTGCAGGATGTAGTATGTTATAGAAAATTCATGTATTACAAATATTCACCACTTGGCTTCCTTTCTCTAAAAAATCATTTTAAGGAGGTCCAGTTGCATAATTAGCAATAATTAGCGAATAGTAATAATTAGCGAAGTGGTTGACCAAAGCCCCTTTTTTGCAAGTTTGTTTCAATACTTCAAGTTTTTCTTTTACAAAGAAAACTTGGCCAGTTCTAATTACTAAAACTTTCAAGCTTGACTGCAGATTAGACAACTTGTGAGTCATGGTGATGACAGTAACAGTGAAACAGAAGGCTGAACCGATGGTTGAAAGACTGGGAAAGGTTGTAGGAAATGCACATTCTGTTCTTTTTCTGCCCCAAACTTCCTCTGTGGTCTTTGGCAAGTCATTCTAGCACTTTATACAAGAGAGCCCACTTGTAAAATATAATTTACCCTTTGGAGCTCCCACACACATTGTGATAGCGATGCGACTTTCACAAGTAATGAAAATAAAAAAGAAGTACCTGGACCAAGAGAAGTTTTCAGACCATTTTTAAGGACAAAATCCACATAATTTTTGGAACTCAATCCCATAATTAGACCCATGTGAACAAAACTCTGAGCTTTTATAGAGTTCTATTGTTGTCTTCTTTTGTTATTTATCTTGAAAGTAGCTACCTACGAGCTTGGGGCTCCATCTGTGCTTTTCCAGACTGAGAATCAGGACCATCAATTTACTTTTTTTTTTCTTACAATACAATGTGAATAAACAGCTGAGACATGGACTAAATCACATTAACTGAGAAAATAACTTTTGGTAGTGCAACAAGACTATTGCAGAAGGTCCACCAAGAAAACTATTAACAGCAAGACAGAACAAAATAAAAACAATGCTAGTGATAAAAAGAAGATAGTAATGGCGAACGTCTTCACATCAGATAGGAGGATGAGGTCAAGTGTAGTGCTGTAAGATGAATGCAGAAATACCAGTGAACTGGATAGAATAACACAGAGAAACCCAGACAGTTATTGTCTATGCTCTGGCTCACTGGTTAAACCCAAACTCCACAGTAGCCATTCTTCCAAAAAGAACTTTTTTCTGAAATGACAGTCATTTTTCATCTAAGTGAAACCTGGATGCAAAGGTGGAAAAAATGACGACTTGACAAGAAGCTCACTTTACTGGATGATAGGGCATACACACACACACAGAGCTCTGCATTTTATATGCAAGTAATTACTGTGTTTGTATCTTGTTACAGCATACAGGCCATTTGCTGAAATGAAACACCTAGGGGAAAGACTGTAATTATTTTCATTGCTTAACTTTTTTTATATCTTTCTGCATTCATATCTCAAGCTGAAGACCACAGATCAGACAGAAAAGATACTTCAACTCTTAAATAATGTCTCTTATTTTCTGTTATCTTATAATTCTTAAACTTCTTGGCAAAATTATCAGAATGTTAGCAAGAGAAGTTCTTGTTTGTGTATTGTACTTGTGTTTGTGGTGAAAATAGCAGCCTTTAAATGCAGTTAAATAGGACAACAAATAGGATTCCCATCTGCCTAAGCATATCAGGTCTTGTATAGTCAATTCTTTCAACACATTGCACAATTTGTACACTTCACATTCAAATCTCAGTGTTGCTGGGTCTTACAGAAATTACGGGGTTCAGAATGTCCTTATACTTGATTTAAAATTCAACTTTCTAGTGTCTCAGTAACAAAAGTATTATAGACAGCGGGATTTGATAATGCCAGAACAGGGTTTCCTTCTACCCACGTATTAGAAATCCAGTGTTATGTTGTATTTACCTCCATCTTCAGTTTCTGTTCTTTTTCTGGACCTGTACAGTTCTTCCTGGATGTGAACATGGATTTGGGTTATATTGTAAAGAATTTACACACAAGTACAAGAAATAGTTCAAGAAGTAGAAAAACTTCCCTATTAAAAATGTGAACTCTCAAAAGTATTGTAAAAATTATAAAGCTGTCTTGAAGGACTTCCATCAAATGCATTTTGGAGAACATCTGACATTAAAAAAGAAAAAAAATAAGAAAAGAAACAAACAAATCTGGACAGAATTTGGAAAAATACAGACATCTTTCTGATGAGACCTGAGACAATTTTCCCAAAAGCTGAGTTTGCCAATATTTCCTCTTCTACTTGCCTAGATTTAAATCAGTATCAGGAGTAATGGAGGACTCTGAAATAACATTAACTCTACTACTGACTTGAAATTGTGTTTACTTCTGGAAAGCTAAGAATTTTAACATAGTGGGTATGTTTGCATCTAGGAAATAATAGTGGATTTTCTTGAACTAACTTTTAAGTGCACTCTAAAAATTCATTGGTCATCCTAATTTTTTAGGATTTACCTGAGAGAGGTTATGTAGTACCTCAAAATTAATAGTGAAAGGAAACTTTCTTTCATCTTCAAAAAGAGTAACTGATGGATTCCAAAATGCTCTGCTATATTATTGAAAGATTTATTTATTTCACAGTGCACATAATAACTGTGAAGCCAAACAGCTGGAAGCCAGACCAAGTGTGTATGTTACACTCTGTACATTATTACTACCACTCCTGCTAACAATGTGCATTCTTTAACTAAATCCTTCTTGTCAAAGTGATATTTCTTTAGTCTTTGACACAATGTGATCAATGTTCTGCCACAAAAAGAAAAACAAATGCTAAGGTGCATAGGGGCTGGAGAGTAAGTTTTTAAAAAATATTGATCCAAGTTATCTAATTTTCAGTTGATATTTGTTATAATTTTATCTAGTGCTAGAAAAGCCTCACAGTAATTTTAACTAATAATACAATAATATACTATATGTTTAAAACAGCCTTGCAGGAAATACCCCAGGAAATAAATTGTATACATTTCCCTTTAATTTTCTAATTACATCATTGTAGGCAGGATGAGGATGAGCATACACTTTTTTTAAACTATATATATTGTTATATAGTAAGCAACTACTACTACTACTACTTTTATGTTGAGCGAATGGTACTGAATTCCTATAAAAAGACTCAGAGGTTTACATTGAATTTCGATGCCTACCTAGAAAGCAAAAACTTGTAGAAAGTCAGCCAATAGAATGTACCTCTAGAGACTGCAAGGACTTCTTGCTTCTGGATCAGGCACAAGCTACTGGTCTGTTCTGTTGGGAACTTTAGATTAATTAAGGGTGCAAGGCAATGAAAAGAGATGTCCAAGACGACTCCCCACCTCTAATTTTGAATGCTATGTTCACTTACTGTCAGCATTAAGAAAACAACATTTCAATGAGAGATTCTTCTTACTGAGTTACATCTTTTGAGAGTTTTATTTGTCTATTTTCAATTATATAAATATTTGTTTATATATTGTATATATTTAATATATAT
>VXBT01015685.1:0-13646 GCA_013400235.1 Oriolus oriolus | reverse complement strand
CCATGTCCTTATGTTGGGGACCCCACGTAGGATGTCACAAGAGCAGAGTGCCCTCCTTTGACCTGCTGGTCACTCTTTCATTCTCATGGATTTGCCACATCTGTGCTCTGCTTGTCCCACAGAAAATAATTAGGTTTGAATAATTCAGATTCCAGGGAAGCACTCACTGCCACGCAGCCACTTGCCAGGCGGCCAAGGGAAAGAACCTCCACAAAACATGGCATGGCCAAATATGTGCCCCCAGGGCATCTGGACAGAGAAAGTGATGGCAGCACTGGTTTAACCTGAGTCCTGAAGGCACCCTGTGAGCCCAGATGTTGTGTTTTCATTGTCATACCACCAAGGGACCAGGAAAAAAACCCAATATTCCCGTACTTCAAAGAGCATCCACCTACCTGGGTGTCTCCCCCAGAAGATGGCAATGAAGAGCTAATGGTGAAATTCCTCTCCAGCAGCCTTCTTCAGTCAAGAGTACGGAAATTATTCTGGCAGAGGGGTTTTATGGATTTTTTTCCTTAATTATACTGATGTCTTTTGATTCCCAGCGCTGATATGTGAGGGAATGATCTCTTCTGGCAGGCCAGACTCAAAGCCCTCTCTGTTCTTCAGTCTGCTGTGGACTCCTGTGATGGACAAGAAACCAGTCATTGCTCTCAAAATCATACCGACACGACTCGAGGAGATGGAATGAAGCTGAGTTGGGGGAGGTTTCGGTTGGATATCTGGAAGAGTTCTTTGCCCAGAGGGTGGCTCGGCACTGAACAGGCTCCCCAGAAAAAGACAGCTGTTTAAAATCCTATTCTTGTATAATTTAATTGATGGAATATGTGTATTTGCTTTATAATATGGAGGAGAATTTGCTTCTGTTATTTGGATTTTAATTTTTTTCTTTAAAAAAACACATGAAAATTTAAATAATTGAGTAATGAAATGTAAAGAGGCAGAAATAGACATTGTGAATATTAAATGTATAAATGAGTTTTTAGAGGCACAGAGCTCTCAACTGAGATTTTGGGGTCACCTCCCCAAAAAGATCTTAGAATAGGATAAAATAACTCTTTTTTTCCTGTTTTCTCACTTTGTGCCTGTGTCATCTGCCCAAAGTGGCACAAAACAGACCCAAGCTCAAATATGCATCAGGACTGGGATAAAATCTTCAACTCATTGATTTTATTTGTTGCTATACTTGATGGTAAACTTCCTTTCAGTATCTTAAATACTATAATTGAACTCTTATTTTAATTCCAATATACTGTTATTGACTCTAAGCACTGTTTGGGCCTCTCAGGATTACAAAAGTGATACATTTCCCTAACCTGTTTCTTGGCAGTTAAACACATGCACTTAAAGAATGAATATTGCAAATCAATTAATATTGTATCCTGAAAGCATTTGGACAGCTGGATGTCTTAATCAGTTCCTTTTCTCTGCAGTACTGCAAAGGACACTGTGTGGAGCCCCAAAAATATGTTCCCCAAGCATAAATAAATAAATAAATAAATATATTTGTATGCCTGTGCATATAATCTATAAATATTCCAAGAGAAACAAAGGTTGAATTTATTCAACTGTTTTATATTTTATCTTTGCTGAAGAACATGTAAATAGAGAAGAATAATCCAGATAGTCTAACCTGTGATTTACTCGGGAGTAGTCAGGATATTAATCTTAGTAATTGTTTATTATAAATTAAACATATTCTATAATGATATTTCTTACTCTCCTGTTTTGCCACAGCCCTCCCAGCAAATAGGTATATTTCCATATAAAATGTTGTTGATATGAACATGTGGAAGGACTCTTCTAAATCCCAGATGATGTTTTTTCACTCAGCACACCACAGACTTTGTTCCCAGTGGATATCCAGGTCTCAATTCCTTCGCCCACACTAACACAAGTGCTGCCTGAGATGTCCCTGTGTCCCATCCCTTCTCTCTGGCTTGGTCTCCTCTCTCTTGACCCTTTTCCACCAGCCCCAGGAGGGGATCTCAGACAGCCCAGAGCACCCTAAATCGCTCTAGGTGCTGGTGTGAAGGTCACTGAGTTAAACCCTCTGTATCCATAGGTCACCTCAGCTTACCTGTGACAACGAGATGTCCCCAGACACTTGAAGCAATGAGGATCCTTCACCTTCTCTCTGCCATCCTCTTCGTCCAGTGTCCTCTGTGCAAATGACAGGAAGGATGACAGACCTTTGGTACGATTGCCCAACACTTGTCCTCACAGCACCTCCACACCTGGCAAAAATTGGCATGAAATCCGTGAGGGAACAGCCCTGCTGCCCATCCAGTGGCCTTGGACAGCCCTGTGGAAAACTGCCCAGACCTGACTTGGCCAAAAGCTGCCTGGAAATCCCATCTGCTGCTGGATGTTTTGAGCAGCGATGTGGAGTGAGCTGTCCCTGATCCCTCTGGGAATTGCACCTCTCCTACCACAGAGACCCCCCCCAGCTCAGGGAAGGAACAAGCAAGCAGAGGGTTTGCCAGCTGCTTCCAAAGCCCTGGAAATACGAGGATAAAAATGCTGCTTGAAGAACCAGAGAGCAAAAATTCAGCTTTACACCTCTAGAGCAGCAATGATATTTATCTGTGCTTCACTGACTGCATTGCAAAGCCATGATTGATCCTATGTGGAGTTTATCCAGCTGGAAACAAACTCTAGATTTAGATAACCTGAGGGTGGACATCTGAGCTGCCTTTTCATTCAGGATACTTGAGCAGCTGTAAAGCTGATGTATCTTGAGGAAGACATACCCAGCACTGAGATTTCTTAAGATCCACATAGATTCCTTCAGCCCATTCCTATCCTCCTCCTTACCCAATTTTGGCATCCCTCCTAGGCATCAAGGTTTCTGGTTCTCCTGGCTCCTTGGTCCAGAAGATCTGTAAAGCACCATAGCAATCACCAGGGGAAGCTGATGACATTGCCAGGGATTTTTTTCCAGGGAAAGAGGGGAAATTGTTCCCTGTGAGGGCGGGGAGGTCCTGGCACAGGGTGCCCAGAGAAGCTGGGGCTGCCCCTGGATCCCTGGAAGTGTCCAAGGCCAGGTTGGATGGAGCAGCCTGGGATAGTGGAAGGTGTCCCTGGCCATGGCAGGGGGTGGAAGGAGATGAGCTTTAAGGTTCCTTCCAGCCCAAACCATTCTGGGATTCTACAACGAAGGAGCCCTCAGGATCAGAAGGAGCACTCATTGCATGTTCCCAGGTATTTTACATCACCCTGTGGTCTAACGTGTCTTACGCAAACTTGGATGGTCTACGATGGGTTGCACAAAGATCGGGGGCTCTGTGGTGAAAGCAGTCTCGAAGTGGACCTTCCTTTCTCACTGGAAGAAACAAAATGCAGGCTGGAAAAGGCTTTTTTTCATTGGCCCATGACTGAATTGGCACATCCCCAGCCCTTTATAGGTGTGTTTGGTTCTACTGCACCCACGGGAGAACAGAAGCAGCAGTGATCCTCTACATCCTTCACGGGTAACTCTGCCTGGTTCTGGAGAGCCACCCTCACCTCTCCATCTTTATAAACCTCTTTTCCTTCCATCACTCTCAAATCTCTGCTTTGATTAACCCCTTCCTTCTCTTTACTCCAGCAAGTGCCTCCTGTGTGTACATGCTCTATAGAACCTCGGGCTGGCTGCTTGCAGGGCTTCCAGGAGGATGCTGGGTTTGCTGACCTCCAAAAGGAACAGAGACCCGGGAACCTTCCCTTGAGGAATCAGAGACAGAAATGTCTGTTTTCCTCCAGGAACAGACACCCAGCCAGCACAGCAGCTGAGCATTGCATTTTGAGCCACGTCTTGCCTGAATGCAGTAAAATTTTTAATGAGTTGCCACCTTAATTAATATTGAAAAAATACAGATTTTTTTTCTTCAGACTTTCCTAAGGATTATGAATGGCTCATTCTCTGAACTTTTTGTGTACTTCAGTATGTGGAAGGGGGATAATTTGTGGGCCTATGCTGGTACCAGAGTAACCTGCCTGGTGCTGAAGAGGTCTGGGATATCTTCTTTTCACTGCAGTAAAACCAAAATTTAAAGAAGAAACAAAAATGAAAACCAGCACCAAAACACCATAGAATCCCAGATTAACTTAGGTTTGAAGTCCAGGAGTTTCTAGTCTGAATCTGTGCTTAAAGCAGTGATTAATAGGTCAGGTTGTTTAGAGGTGCATTCCTTGAAATTGCTAATATCTCCAAGGAGGAATTTTTCACTGTGTGCTTTGTCCAAATCTACTGGACAAAGATTTTGGCTTTGGTGTCTCCAGGCACATTCTTTAAGCAGTCCTCCATCTCCTGGTCAGGAGAGAATCCTCTGTCCAGTGTTGATCAACCTCGTGCTCTCTGCTCAGTGCAGGTAAGGAATTCACATCCCAGCTGTGCCCATGAAGATCCTTCACATACTTCTGGTTGTCCTCTCCCTGATGCTCCAAGGGGCTGCAGGTAAGGAGTGAGGAGAGCAAAGAAGAATGTATTCACTTTTTCTCACTTGCATGGTAAATGAGTCTTCTCTTTGTGCTGTGCAGGACAACTCATGTTTCCTAGGCTGGATCGTTCTTGTGTGGCCCAAAATGGACGCTGCTTCCCAGGGATTTGTCGTCGCCCATATTACTGGATTGGAAGTTGTAGCAATGGATTTTCTTGCTGCAGAAAGTGAGTAGAAATGCAGGGATCACTGTGGGAAGGGCTCATGCACTCATTATCTTTTCTCCAGAGCACCATTTTAAAGGCACGGCTCCTGCCGCCTGTCTCACTTCTCCAGTGCCAAACCTGCCGGCATAGAGGGGGAATTCACATCCCATGGCAGACTCTGCTCTGATGTCATGAGACAGGGAGAACATTTCTGCAGAAAACCTACAGGTGGGTAGCCTAAAACTCTCTCTTCTCCACCATGCAGGGGGTGGAGTAGTTGATGAATCCCTGGATTCTCCTTGGAAATCATTCCTGCTTCTACTGAATGGCTTCTGGGAATCACCCTGATCCCATTGCTCCTGGTGGCACCAGTTCCTGCTGCAATGAAAAGCTGTCAAAATCTTGCCTTGCTGTGAAGCAAACATCACAAACATGAACCAGGAAACACTGTGGAAACTATTTCTTTCACCTCTTTTAATAAAATCAGTTATGGTGGCATTTATGTGATTGAACCTCGGGTGATTCTTTGTAGGGAAGGAGAGGAAAAATTTCCCAATGAGGGTGGGGAGGCCCTGACAAAGATTGCCCAGAGAAGCTGTGGGTGCTCCATCCCTGGAAGTGTCCAAGGCCAGGTTGGTTGTGCCTTGGAGCAACCTGGGACAGTGAAAAGTGTCCTTGCTCTTGGCAGGGGGTTGGAACTGGATGATCTTTAAGGCCCCTGCTAACCCAAACCATTCTGCAGTTCCACAAATAAAGAGCCCTCAGGACCAAAAGTCTCAAAGTGGACCTTCCTTTCTCATTGGAACAAACAAAATACGGGCTTGAATCTGTGCTTCTCTCTCTTTTTCCCTGCCCTCATGGCCTAGATAAAGCCAAGATATCCCCAGATCCTTCCTTCAGAGGGTCTGGAGGCATCTGAGAAATTCCACTTCTGAGTGGACCTCATGCAAAGGAAAACCAGGAACATTTTGAATGTTATCAGCAACATAAACTAGAAAAAAAATATGTAAAAAAAAAGGAAAGGGACTGAAAAACATATTTCCAAAAGTTATAGATGTTCAACATTGTTATTTGGCAGTTACCTCCTCAGAAGCAGCTGCTAAACATTCACACAACAGTGCCCAGTGGAATATGTTACCAAACTCAGATGGTTTGGACTCCTAATGACTTTCTGGGTGGGTTTGGAGAGGTGACAACGTATTTCAAAAAACCCTCTGAAGAGCAAATTCTGGCTCTCTGAGAGACACAGCTGCCACTTGTGTTGTTCTCCAGAATTAGTGCTCATGGCTCTTGTTGCAAAACACCTCCTCCTGCAGTGTTTCTGGGTTCTTTCTACCCTACTGTTACTTTTACATTTATTTCTAACCATCTTATTGCAAATGTCTGTTAAAAATCCATACAAGAGTCTCTCTCCATTACCTACAAAGAAAGAGTCATGAAAATAGCTTGAACTTGGATATTTCTTTTTAGGATAGCTGAAATTTGGTGAGATCACCCCTGCCATTTTTCTCTAGAAAATTTGATTGGATTTACAGAGGTTCTCTGAATTTTAGGAACTTTGGAGTACCTGGCCTGTGCCAAGGAGCTTTGATCACACACACATTGTTGCACGTGGACACGAAGGAACACACACACAGGCCAGTTTCAGGATCAAAGAGCAAAGAGCCAGGCCGAAGGGCCCACTTCTTTATTTTATACACTTTTAGAAAACCCCATGGATTGGAGGGTGAAATTACCACCCCTCAACCACATAGGTCAAAGGAGAAATCCATCAAACTTCTCCGCCTTAGGAGAAAGAATGAAAACATCTCAGGTCGGTTAGCATAACATGGCTTATGTCTACAGAAAGTGCATGAGAACTCTGACTACAGAATTAAAAACATTGAAGAACTGTGAAAATCAAGGCAACAACACATCACTGCCAGTCACAGTGTGGTTCTCAAGAAAGGAAGGGGACTCTGCCCTTGTACCCCAGTACCTTTAATTAGCCGTCAGGTCAAAAGATGCAGCCAGAATCGTTCATGCAGATGTTAATCTCATCATTTACTCAAGATAACGGCATAATCATGAAAGTCTTGAGCTTGATTAAATACATTTTGTGTACTGTTTGAAGCACTCTAATTAGGGGTAACACTACTGAAAGACCTCCCTAATACTGTCCATGGTTTTTTTCAAGACAAAACTACTAGGAGCAGAGTTTTGAGATTCTCATTTTTGCTCCTAATTGCCTCGTCTTCTGTGCTAGATACAAACTCCTAAGACGGAGATAAGATCCTCCTTCCTCTCTGGAAGGTGATCTTGGCAAAATGACTCAAATGTCTTGATTTAAAAAGAGTGAAAGACATTTCTCCTCCAGAAAATTTGCAGCGTTTTTGTAAAGACATTTCCCTTTATAATATATCCCACCTGCACCAGGCACAGCAGCTTCTCAGCACTGTATTATTACACAAAATGCTGACTCCACCATAATAACTGAAGGTGTCTGATTGTCCCTTGCTCAGAAGAACAGGAGCTGAAGATGGGGTTGGAAAGATTGTCCACCGTAAGAGCCACAACCCAAAATCTTGCTGAGTTCCAACAAAGGTGCTCCATCCCTCCTCTGCTTCTTCCTTCCCCTTGTCCAGGCAGAGGTATTTTGATGGCAGTGATGGGACTGTGACCATGTAGAATTTATATTAAATGGTGCCAAGGATGCTCGGTGTTAAAGCCAAGCTCTTGAGAGTACTTGCACATAGGATCTTACAGACAATAAAAATTAACAATGCACCTTTGTTTCCTTGAGGAATTGGGTTGAGTAACAGTAACAGTTGGCAAGTTAACCACAAACACTTGGCAAGAGGTGAAGCAATTGCAACTTTTGCAATTTCATTCCCTCCTTTTTTCAGTTTTATGGCCAGATGTTGGCAGACACACCAGAAATTCAATTATTATTTTTTGCTGTTGCAGAAACAGTTCACATACAAAATCATCTAGAGAATACAAAGCTGTGTCAGGGTATGCTTTTAAGGGAAATAATTTGTAGGCAGGTTTTCACATGCATATAGATAATTTCTGTACACTTCTCTGTGCCTGTATACTTGGACAGGGCTCTGAGCTAGTTCTGAAACTAGTCAGAAAGTTGCTGACTTTCTCTAGTTGAAGAAGCCCCTGCTCATTGCAGAGGGCTTTGGACAAGTTCACCTTTCGAAAGTCCCTTCCAACTCAAACTACTCTATGGTTCTACTTAAGAACTTAATATCAAAGTATTGAAAAAATTACATCACTAGTAACTAAACTGATGAATCAGTCAGCAATTAAAATATTTCAGTTTAGTTTTATACTAAATGTTATATAAGACACAGTGACATTTGCAGAGGTCCTGGTCAATTAGAAACACCAGTCATTCAAATTAGCAAATGTATTGTTACCTATTACGATGCACTTCATACATCATGTTAAAATACTGCATGAACAATGTTTGTTGACTGAAGGGAGGTGCAAAGTAAAATATTATCTGAAAAAGCATTTCATATCTTAGAAGCATAGAAACACAGAACGGTTTGGATTCTAAGGGACCTTAAAGACCATTTCATCTCAACCTCCCTGATATAGACAGAGACACCTTCCACTATCCCAGGTTGCTCCAAGCCCTGTCCTACCCGGCCTTGGACACTTCCAAGGATCCAGGGACAGCCACAGCTCCTCTGGGCAACCTGTGCCAGGGCCTCACCACCCTCACAGCCAAGAATTTCATCTAAGGCATAATACGGTTTTGGAATGATCAACTGAAAGTCCTATGGAAGACGGAAGTGCCAAAAAACCACCAGAGTCCTGATAAAAAAGCTCAACCAGGAGCTTTGGAGCCTGAGCATCCAAAGACATCCTCTGGCACTGGATTTGCCTAAATTTACGTATTTCCCATCAGCTGGAAGGGTGTCCAGGGACATAACCACGATGTATCCACTTATTTCAATACATTTTGTTTCACTCAGGCATCTTCAGTGGCCACTG
Source organism: Oriolus oriolus (assembly GCA_013400235.1). Taxonomy (NCBI): domain Eukaryota; kingdom Metazoa; phylum Chordata; class Aves; order Passeriformes; family Corvidae; genus Oriolus; species Oriolus oriolus. The sequence goes on along the minus strand of VXBT01015685.1, from coordinate 5,029 downwards.
GCCCGGAAGCCAATGAACATTCATTTTAGTTCCATATGTACATTCTGTGTTCTTATATTCTGTATTCATGGAGCAGAAAATTAAGTGGGATGGCAGAGAACGCACAGATGCTTTGTATTGCAAGGTTTTTTGTTGCTCCCTAGCAGGGACAGTTCAACCTATGTCCCAAGACATTTGACACACACCATGGTGGGTTAACGTATCTTACACAAACTGGAGTGTCACAAGAGGTATTGCACAAATAACCTGGGATTTTCCAGAAAAAAGCTTCAACTGGTTTGGAAAGAAACCACGTTTTATCACCAGGAAGCTGATTTCTGGTTGGATTAGATGCCACCAGAAAAAAAAGAGCAATTTCTGGATTGGTTCAATGAATGGTTGAGACGAGAAAGCACTTGTCAGTCTCTTTTGGGACTCACTTTATAAAAGAGGATCTCAGCCCCACAACCAAAGGCCTCAGGAAGGAAAGGACCACGAGCAGGTCTTGTCTGGCATCGGGGCTCACCTGATACCTGGTAACATCTCAGTTCTTTTCTTTCAATGCCAGCTTTTGTCTTTTTCCTGAAAAATTCAACCCCAAAACAAAACCCCCAAACCTCTGCATTATTAACTTCAATTTATATGTAACTAAAAAAGGTAAACCTAAGATTTCGGAAAACTGGACATGTTGAATAAGTAGTTCAAATATGTGCTAATACCTAGAATGCTTTAATAATAATTCTCTAGGAAAAATTAAAATCTGGTTGAGTCAGGTTACTTTAGAAAGGTCTGCGGTCCAGAAAAATTGGTGACCTTTCAGTGGAAATCTACATATTGATATATATATATATATTTCCATTAAATATATATTGTTTGAATATATTTTAAATAGTTATATAATATTTGCATAACTGGTATAAAATTGTATATTTATATATTTTAATATAGTACATAATATATATTTTATATCATATCTTTTAATCTGTGTTTTTACATTAAGACCTTTATTTCATTTTCAGAATTGTTCACTTTGTCTCCTTATTTCTCCTGATGTTTTCAAATATACACAAACTTGTGTAAACTTCTGAAACTAATTTTAAAGCAGCTTTGGGTCACCCTCTATCAATTCTGTTTGCAGCAATAGGACATTTTAGCACAATCTCATTTCCCTTCCTTGCTTGAGAGAACATAATTTGTGACAGATCAGAACATTCCTAATGCCAGGATTTACAATATTAACTGCCACTTCCTTATCCATAAGAGACCTTCTAGCCTATCCTATCCTATAAAGCTAATGCTAACATTAGTTTAAACTCTTCCAATGAAGGTATCATATGTTTGCCTTTCCAACTTTCTTTTTAAATGGGAATAGATTTGGTTGCACATTTCCATTCTAGAACTGCTGCCTCTAAACCAAGACTGAAGATTTTAAGTAAATTGATTTCAGCTGTTATTTCTTGATAGATTTTAACATTGCAAAATGAACTCATTTTTTCCTGAAGTTTTAAATTTTGCCTCTAATATCACCTCATTTTCCTTGATGTTGTTTATTTACGAGATAAAATCATTTAGCTGAAAATAAAGTTATAATTGCAACCCTGGAGGTGTTCAAGGCCAGGTTGGACAGGGCTCAGAGCAACCTGGTCTAGTGGAAGGTGTCCCTGCCCGTGGCAGGGGGTGGAATGGGATGAATTTCAAGGTTCCTTCCAATCCAAACCATTCTGACTTTCCATGATTCTGTTCTGGCTAAGGACTATTTGCAAAATTTAAAAGAAATCTGAGTAACCAAACTATTAAAGTAACTTAATGTCCTGAAAACACCTTGCCCCACATAACAGTCACGACTTCCTATGGGTTTTACTGATTATTTTTGAAAGCTTGAAGATAAAGTTCATATAAAAGTCATTTTTATTAACACAGTGTTTGTGTGGTTCAGAAGACTGCAGATGCCAGGGACTGTATTTCAAACATCTTTCTTGGTCATTTTCCCAACAGTGCCAGAGCCAATCCTCAGCCATGAAGATCTTTTACCTGCTCTTTTCTCTCCTCTTCTTGGCACTCCAGGTTTCTCCAGGTAAGATGGGAAAGAGATGCTAGAAAGGGATTTTGGTGCACACCTGAAGTAAAATTCCCAGCACATTTTAACCACTTCTGTTTAAAACTGCTAGAAGCCAGTCAGGAACTAACCAATCAGCCCAGTGCTTGTGCTGGACCTTCTTTGTAACCTCACCTCCCACATGGCCTTTCAAAACAGCCAAGGTGGGACGCTGGTGACAAAGGCAGCTCAAGGAATTAGAAACTTTCCCACTGCAACTCCCTGCCCTGCAGAGCGAAGGGGAAGGAAAAATTTTGTTCTTGTTGCAGGTTTGTCTTCGCCCCAGAGGGAAATGTTTTTCTGTAAAGGAGGGAGCTGTCACTTTGGAGCATGTCCCGTCCACCTGGTTAAAGTTGGAAGTTGCTTTGGGTTCCGCTCCTGCTGCAAATGGTGAGTTTGGCATTCACCAAGGCCTATCTGCAGGATGAGCAGGGAAATATTAAATATTTTGCCTGTATCCTAAACACCAAGGTGTTCCTGAATATTTAAATTAGGTATAAGGGGAAAAAAAAGCTACTATGCCATGAGGACAGTCAAGCGTTCTGTGTTGACTCAAGTGTTACACGTTGCCCAAGAAGTGTTTGAACAACACTCTCAGGCACAGGGTGAGGTTTTTGGGGTTGTCCTGTGCAGGACCAGGAGTTGGGCTCAATGATCCTTGTAAGTCTCTTCCAACTCACCTTACTCTATGATTCTTTGAACTCCAGTAAACTGAGCTCCACAGTGCTCTTCCAACATGATCTGCTCCAGCAAGGAGGATAAAATACCATCAGAGATTTCAGCCTTGTGCTGTCTCAGCTCTGTTTGATCCCTCTTCACTTCCTGTGCCAGAGCAAAATATCCAGGTTTGGCATTTGTGGAACTGGGCTGCTGTGCTGAGAGGGTGACCAGAGGTCTCTGAGTGTGTGCAAAAAGGGAAACAGTGTTGTAAACTTAAATTACCATATGAAAAACAGCCTTCTATTTTCACTCAGGACTGAATGCATTCACCCCAGAACCTAGGGATATCAATTTAATTCCCTGCTTTTCCTGAAGCAATAGGGAAACAGTCTCCTTACTCATAGGTATGATTGCACAGAGCTGTCCCAGCATGACTACACACGACATCAGCTATTTTGGGAAGAATTTGTGTCCAAGAGGAAAATATGCATGGGCTGAGAGTGAGTAGGGAGGGAATATAAGCAGAAAGAAAATCTGAATTTTTTTTCCTTTGTGCAGGCCATGGAACGTAAGAAATGCTGATGAACCATTCATTGAAGAGCAATGAAAATTTCTTCTAAACCTACAAATTTGCTTGGAATCTCCTTACTCCTAAACCCACTGGATCCTGCTGCAAAGCCTCACACCCCTTCCATTTCCAATGCAAAAGGCTTTATGATATAGAGTAAATCCAAATGTGTTCTGCATTGCTTTCCCTCCTTCTAAATAAATTGTTGCTTAGCACTGGTCACTGAAACATGCACTGAAACTTGGGTCATGATCCTGCCTGGGGTTTGACACACAAGCCCCAGAGGGCAACAATTTCTGGAGCAAACTGCTCTTTAATTTGAGTTTTTCTGAGCCATAAAGCTCTCCAGGTCTACATAGACCCTGACCTACATTGCCAAGAGAAAGGCTGGCTGGAAGAACTCACCTTCCCTTCGTGAGAATGTGTGCAGATGCCAAAATCCTTATTTTCCTACTGTGTGGAAATCTTGGGAAAACAGGACTGGTTAAAACTCCTCATTCCCCACCTGGAGACCCTGAGCCCACTGTAACCCTCCTTGCCAGAGACCCTGCTGGGAGCTGTGCTGCTCCACACCCCATCCCACCACACAACAGAGAGGGACTCCCTTGCCCTCATGAGCACTTGGAATGATCCCATGGGACACCTCAAGCAGACCTTTGGGGACCTTAGAGGAAAACAGATCTCCCAGAGAGGCTGTCCAGGTGCCCCTCAAGGTGATATCACAAAGGGGTCCCTTGGATAAGATGGGTAACCTGGGTAACTCTGCAGGATGGGAGTTGGGGGTTTTCTCCTTTCCACTCACCTGGTCACAACTTGAGGTTAGAATGGCTTCCCTCTGCCAAGGCTGACCTCACCCTCTCTGCAAAATGCCTCCATGATGGTGATCCATGAATATGCGTGTTCATAATGAGTGGCTCTGGTTGTACTGTTAGAGATTTCTCTTTCCAAGGAGGCCACCCTGGCCGATTCCATATTTCCAGCTGGGTATGAAGCACTTGGCAGAGATGCCAGGCTTCCTTTCATTGGCATTTTCTTCCATTCTGTTTCACTGGGTAACTCCATTCACCTCTCACTTCCTATGAAGATGCCTCTATCCTGCAAATTTCTTTCTCCAAAACACACCACATCATTAACGAAATATTTCAGATTTGTCTCAGGGCAATGGCTTGGCAGCAAAACTCCACCCAGTGATGGCGTTACGAAGCAGAAGGCTCAAAAGACCTTTAAATTTTCTGCCTCACTCAAAAAGCAGGCTCATACACACAAAAATACACTCCACAGAGAGTTATCTGGGGGCATCCATCCTGGAGAAGAGAAGAGACTGGGGAGACCTTGGACCCCCTTCCAGTGCCTAAGGAAGATCCAAAAGAGATGGAGACGGATTTTGGACCAGGGCCTGGAGTGACAGGAAAAGGGAGAATGGCTTCAAACTGACAGAGGACAGGGTTAGATGGGATATTAGGAAGAAATTCATGGCCGTGAGGGTGGTAAGGCCCTGGCACAGGTTGCCCAGAGAAGCTGGGGCTGCCCCTGGATCCCTGGAAGTGTTCCAGGCCAGGTGGGACTGGGCAAGGAACAACCTGGGTTAGTGGAAGGTGTCCCTGCCCATGGCAGAGGGGTGGAAAGGGATGAATTTTAAGGTCCCTTCCATCCCAAAACAGTCCAGGATGAGTCTATAAAAGAAGGATTTGGTTCCCCAGGCCCGGGCTGGTGTCCCTGGTGTCTGC
>VXBT01015665.1:0-10364 GCA_013400235.1 Oriolus oriolus | reverse complement strand
GCCCCACCGGCTAGTGGGCAGCCCACCGGCATCACTTAATTTCCCCTTGCTATGCCTCAACCACCAGTGTCTTGACGATGAGTGCCTTTGGGACGGGTGTGTGTGTGGCTGTATGTTTAGAAAGGCCCAGCACACACCAAGTGGTACCAGAATCCATCTCTTACAGTAATTTATATCGTTTGTGATCAGCTCTGTAGGCTGGGAGTGATCAGGCTGTTCTGTATCTGGCTGTAACTTCACGAGGAAATAGGCTGAGAAGCTGCAACTGGCCCCCCAGCCTGACCTTCTCCTCAGAACCTGAGCCCTCACACCTGGCATCTGCAGGACTCAGCAGAATGGTTCTGCTCTTACTGCTGTACTACTTGAAATATATAGAAAACTTCTGGACCAACACAAGGTATAGTCTGGGGATTTTCAAAAAAAGTCATATTTCATCTTGAAGTTATGCATTTTACTCAGCTTTACAAAATGGTCCTGAACATTGTCACTGGAATTTTCATCAGTTTAGCTATCGATCTTCATTTGGGTTCTCCAGAAAAGTGTACAAGCAGAAGTCCTGACAGCTTAATACTCCCAGAAATTTTGCCTGGATATGCGCTATTTGATTTGGTTTTGGTATTTAATCTGTTGAGTGCCGTGTTGCTGCTGTACTCCTAAATAATTACTGCCTTCTAGTCAAAATACAGATGCATGAAAGTCCTTGTAAAGAATTTGGAAAGGGATGGGTTGAGATTCTGAAATTAATATGGACAGTCTTAGAAGATGTATCCTGTGCCTAAGGCTTGATCTTCCTTCAATTAAAATAACATACACCAGGGATTATCAGACTTGGCTACCTTCAGTCTCAGGGTAAAGTGGATTCAGCAGGCAGTAATGGGTCTTTTCATCTGAAGGCCATGGCCAGATTCCTGTCCAGAAGTCGCAAAAACATGTTGCCTTGGTTTTCGCAGTTCTTCAATGTTTTTAATTCTGTAGATAGAGTTCTCATGCATTTTCTGTAAACATAAGCCATGTTATGCTAACTGACCTGAGATGTTTTCATTCTTTCTCCTAAGGCGGAGAAGTTTGATTGATTTCGCCTTTGACCTATGTGGTTGAGGGGTGGTAATTTCACCCTCCAATCTATGAGGTTTTCTAAAAGTGTATAAAATAAAGAAGCAGGCCGTTTGGCCCAGGCTTTCGGGCTTTTGGCTCTTTGCTCTTTGATCCTGATACTGGCCTCTGTGTGTGTTCCTTCATGTCCACGTGCGACGAAAACACATAACTTGTAAACAGTTATCAAAAGTTTATGATACACAGTGTGTTAGAAATAACTGGTTGCTGTTAGATTGCAAGAAGAATAAGAAGCATCCATCTGTATGAGGGCTTCTCCCAGATGTGGGTCTTTTTCTGCTATGTTCAGTCTACCCATGTCAGGTACAGAAAGAAATCCCCAAAGGGTTTAGGGACAAAGCATGGCAGCCTGGAGAAGGACAAGGACAAATGAGGAATGAGGAGAAATTCATGGTCCAGGAAACCTCCAGCTTCAGTTAAGCACTGTCTATCCAAGTGCATTCCTTCTTCAGATGCTGTGCTCAGTATGGACTGTGTCTTATGTGGACACACACCTCACATAATCTCATTCTTACTTATTTCCCCATTATTATACATTTAAGCTGCTGATTCAGAAATGTTAGCATTTATTTAGGAACATTCTCTGGGGACAATTAATTGAAATACAGCAAATTTTCACTTTTCTAAAAAAAGTAGAGTCAGATATTCTGGACTATATTTAAGTTTCCCTTTTTTGCAGGCTGCTGCATTCCCAGTGCTTAATTCTGTAAAATATAGACTGCTTATGCTGATACTAATGCTACTGTGACTACTGACTGGATACAATAACATGCATCGGCTCTGCATTTACTATTATTCTCTACTAATGAAGCAAAGGTTCGTCTATAAACAGTTGTGGGCCCATTCCTGCTTTACAGAAGGAAGGACAGGGGTATTTTGCACATGTCAAGGTTCATTTTTGGGGGAAGAAAGTCAGCTCTTTTTATCAGCCTTGGCCTTGCAGTGCAGCATTGTTATGTATTTGCAGAACAGTAGGAAAAGAAATGAAAAGAAACAAAAGAACATATTATGTGTAACAAAAGATTTTAAATGCATTGTGCTCTGTGTGCAGCTTGAGGGAAACAGCTCTTAGTGCCAGAATGAAGCAGGACCCATACCAATGAAGGTGCAAGGTGTCTTACTGCACTGGCACCCAGCCAGCACGCCAAGGAGCACCAGCCTGCACTGGACTGCAAAACACCATTTAGCCCAGCTTTTCTTCCAGCTTGAAATTCTGCAGTTGTCAGAGGTTTCTCACTGGTTCCGTTTCACACCAGACAAACCCAGCAGCTTTTGACGGATGTGTCTTTAAGCAAACACCAAAAAAAAAAAAAAGAAACTCAGGAGACGAGAAAGAATATGTTTATGTCAAGCCCCAGAAAAACAAAGCATGGCAATCTTCAAAACCTATTTCTTTCAAATCATTGATGAGAACACATCAGTTAAAAACATGATAAATGTTCTGCAAACTGTTAATGTGTGCCTGATTCACAGTCGCCTTGTAGACTGTGCGTACAGAAGCCAAATCCCTTACAGAAGAGTAATGTGTTGGCTAGCATATTTCTGGTTTATACCTTTTTACACAGCAGAAGGACAAAATCAGGATTTTGGAAGGAGGGCACTTTCCACCAATAATAAGCAGAGGATAAAGCTTTTAGTATGAGCAGACCCTTCCATCTAAGTTTTTTTTTAGTAGCCCACGCGGTTTAGTGAAACTGACTTTTCAGGAAATATCATGTTTTCTGTATCCAGGCACAGAGAGAATTGTGAAATGCTGTGTTTGCCATGTGCAAGTGTACTGGGACTGTCCAGACTTCAGCAAACATATATTAAGGTTAAAAACAAGAAAACCGATATAGGCAGAAAAACAACTTGTGAAGAAAGAGAAAAGGTTGGTGCAGGGAGGACATCATAAGTGAGGCTGAAATGTACTTTGTGTACACACAGTTTCCAAACCTTCTAAACTAACACTCTTTTGCTATGTTCAATTACTTTTTGCTTTTTCACACTGTACTCTTTGCTCAGTTGCAATGTTGAAAAGGAAAAAAGGCAGAGTAGAAATGATACATACACACACAAGTTTTGAGAAAACTGCATCAGGTTTCAGTGAGAATATTTCACATAATGTACCAGAGCCTTTAATTCTTAGTTGATTTTACATCTTCATAGTGATTCTGGGTTCTGTTAAACTTACCTTAACTTCGGACTGCGTGTGAAATACCTGAGAAGAGTGAGATTATTGTCTCACTCGTGAGAGTGAGATAAGTCTACAATGATAAGTCTAAGTCGCCTTTTTCCTCCCATGGTCTCTGGTACTGTTGTGACAAGTTTTTTTATGCGGTGTGATTTTGGGCTTCTCTGAGTGCTGCTATTTTCTAACCAGGGTTTAATACTAGGTGTGTGTCACTGGGGTGCAGTATGCCCCAGCCACAGCCTGTCATGCCCTGGCTGACCGACAGGCTTTGCTTGAACCAATAGCAGTGAAATCATTTCATCATTAATTTCAGGATTGCTACCCGCTCAAGTAAGCACAGGAGGTCCCAGGCAAATTTGCATGGCCTAAGCTGAAGTCTGTGTCACCACACCTTCATGGCTTACCAAATTAATTTATGTTTGGTTCCATATGTATGTTTACAACCTTCACATCCTGACTGCAATGAAGTCCTATTTGTAAATCAAGAAGGATTAATTTTGTCTGCTTGCCATCTCCCATAACCTGCAAGGACCTTGTGATATCTCTAATTTAACTAGTCTATCTAATCTAAACCAGTTTTTCCCTATCCACCTCAAACAATCATTAAATTAATAGTGTAACATGTACGTGAAGGGGAAACCTGCCATCAAAATTAAGATGTAGCTCAGTGTTTATGTTTGTTCATATTCAGAGTAGAGATACATGAAACTTCCCACTTATGCTTTGAAACAATCTCCCTAAGTTCTTTATCAGACCTGTTGTAATTCTTGCTTGGCCTTGCACCTGCTCAGGTTGACAACAAGGATCTACCTTGGACCATCTGTGTTCAGCTGGTAATGACCATCCCATGCAATGGGGGTACTATGATCTCACCTCTGGCACAACCCACCTTACTGCATGGTAACACAGAGACACTGGGAAATTTTCTTATTAAACAAAGATTTAACTGGTTCATAAATATTTTCTATTCTATGTCTGACTGGGGCTTGAGTTACTCTTAAGTTGACCATTTCTTTTTCCAGATAGGCTGAATTCAATAAATTCTCATTTTCAACAAATGGCAGGTTTTTTCTAACCTTTGCATAGCTCCAATTGAATATTTTCCTCTTTCAAGGAAATACAGGGGCTTTGGCGATAATATTATTTCAGAGCGGGTGCTTTATTACTTACTGCAGTTTTTAGTTGTTGTTACTATTCTTTCTATAATTACTATCATCATTATCAGCCCTGCTATTATCACTGTATTGTCATTATTACTTATGATAGTGTTCTTCATTAATAATAGGTAAAGGCTAAGGCTGAGTCACTGTAGAGCGATGCCTGCGGTGAAGATCCTATTTCTTGACTGGTAGGGAGGCCTCTGACAATCAATTCATTGGAAATTTATCATTGATCATAAGAAGAAAGCAGAGACATTCAAGGCACCACACTTATTTAGCCTGTGTGGAGAGGCAATTAAAGGACACATGACAGAAGTCTGGCGCAGAAGAAGAATTTGTTGCTCAGTAGCTGCTGTTACACTTACCTGTAAAGAAGATGTCTTGCACAGGCCAGACACTGACATTGTGCAGGACTTCCACTCACTACCTTGAAGCAAGCAGTTTGGTTTTAATTTTTGATAAACAGTGCATTCTGGACAGGTCTTAGGAAAACCACTCGTATTTGTTTGACAGAGGGCTTGAATCAAGGGTCAGTATTTCAGTTCTTGAGATTAAGATCTTTGCACAGGTCAGCTAGTGGATGACTCAGAAGTTCTGTATGAGCACCTAAATCATATATGGACCCTCTTGACATGGAACTGACTGGGAAAGGTCAAGAAAAATACCTGCTCTACATGGGAATAACATTTATAATGCAGACTGGGCACAGCCTACTCCTGAACTATTTGAACTGGAAAAATGCAGTGATACACAGCATTCTTATGAACCAATATGCACTTTTCAATTATTAGTATAAAAACAAGATTAAACAAATTGCTAGCTCTGCCAGTCACCTTCTTAAATAATCATTAACTGACTCACTTTTTACTGGCACTATGGCAGAAGTTGTTACAGCAGGAGAAATGTAGAAGAACAAATAATAGCAGCTCTATGCACATCTGGAAACACAAATTCCATATATACTTTTGTCATATGAGCTTTCTGTCTAGGTTTAAAACCTTTTATATGCACGGTTTCCAAGCTATTTTCTACCATGGCCACAGCTGTAATTAACAGTAAAATCTATCACATTAACACAGTGTCTCACTGCAGCTCAGAAAAGTCAGAATCACTGGGCAAATTTAATGAGATCCCTATTCAGTACTTGCAGTAAAAAAAAGTTGGGCAGTTCAAGAAATGCTTATTGTGAGCCTTCACCATTCATCTAAAATATTTGGAGATCTCTGTCCTCTGACTTCTAAGAAGTAGCATTCTTCCTTTTGGAACACAATATTAATTTCCTTTGTGTTTTAAGGCTCAAATATATTAATGCATCTAGATGTTTAATAGTGGATATAATTAAATGCATATGTTTAAATACGTGTGTATTATATATACATGTAGTAAGTGAGTGTATATATATAAATGTTTATACATATGTACATGTATATACAAATACATAGATATTAGTAGTTCCTTAGGAGTTAATAGTATTAGTCATGAAGTTAAAGACAGTCAAGAGCTGAAGTATTTTGGTATTTGATCCAGATGATGAAAATATATGGGCTAGAATTATTTAGAGCTGAAAGTTCATTTGGAGCAGAAAGTTTCAATTTTTCTATCCATTTGTATGTGCTTTTTTTCTGGAGTTTGAACCTTCCAATGAAAGTATAATAATGATGAAGACATAGACAGTCATTTATATTTATATTTCCTAGTAGACCATATGTTCCATATACAAATTTCTATTCACTTAGAAAAAAATGCTATCTATATAAGTGAAATGGAAAATGAGATGACACTGAAGCTAAGTGAGAACATATTTTATGGCAACTTTGATATTATGTTCTCTGGACACATTTTTATGGGAATCAACTCATGATGCCCTCCATCTCTGTTTATTATGCTCTGTGTTACCAGAGTAGGGAGCTGCCAGGCAGTGTTTTATAATGTCCTCACAGAACATGGTTTTACAAGGGTTCTACAGTGAAGTGCCCATAAGTATTTAACAGTCAGCTTAGATGGTCATTCAGCTTCTCCTCACGGGTTACACTGGAACTATAAACAGAAGGTAGTAGAAATAAATAAAACTAATAAAACCAGAATGGTGAAAAGCCATATGTAGGCCCTGTGTAAAGGGAATATTACGTGCACTCTTGTGGAATTAGCAGCATTCAGAAAAACTATTTAACAAAAAATTTACCAATACAAAAATAGTCTGACAACAAGCCATTTTAAGTGATTCATAAAATGTTAGAGTTTTCAAATAATTTAATCCCAGCTGACAGTCATGAAAGGTCTATTTGTTTCTTCAGGAACCAAAATACCTTTGAAAATCTAACTTCAAGTAATTAATTTTTTTAAAAAAATACTTTGATATTTTCCTACCAAGTTAGACTCTCAAGTATAATACACAAGTATCACACTAATCTTCAAAATCCCGGGGCAGGTGCCTAATCACACACTAGCTGGGCTATGCTCAGCTGTAAAACTTGTAATAAGCTTGAGCTACCTGCTTCAACCCAGCATTAAAAGCATTCTCCCTTCCTCCACTCATGCAGGGTCCAGCAGACAGATACATTCAAAGCACACAGATGGGACTCGTCCTGGCACAAAAGACAGCCAGAAGCAAGACTTTCTGGCTCGCTTAACTATTAATACAGTTAATTTAACAGTGGTCTGCGATATGAATACAGAAGACTGATTTTTAAATCCTCTCTTCTTGATTTGGGAGCTACATCTTGAGTATGACTCCCACGGAAGTACGTAATACTCTGCTTCAGTCCGTCTTCATCTCAATTCGCTCTCTGTTTAAATCTCAGTACACTATTGTCCTACTCCAACAAACACTTTAAGCTTCCTTTTTTATGCTCGGTTTATGTCTCATGTGGGAATACAGCCCAGACAGGTTTTGTTCCAGGGAACAGGCACAGCTGAGACACGGTGGCCAGACACAGCCCAGGCAAGAGACACCGAGTGTGTACGTGCCTGTCTCGCTGCACCACGTCAAGGAGACACATCAAACAGCCCGTGCAGATCGGGGGAAAGCCAAACTACCAGAAGCGGGGTTTACAGAGGATTGTGTGCTGAGGTGAGTGAGGTCTGCCAGCAGGAGGCAACAGGACTTGGGACACTCCTATTCACACTGCATCCGCCTCCCCGAAAACTTTTTCTCCCAGGCAAGTGCTCTCATTCAGTCTCTCAAGAGGCTGGTGATAGCAACTGTATTTGACAATACTTTAGCTGTTTGATTTAAACCACAAATCACTTTGAAGGAAATGGTTGTCTTTGAAAAGCCGTTGTCACTGGGCAGACTCAGAGAGGGTCTAAGACCAAGGCAGCCAAGGATGGAGAGCATAAGAGAAAGCACATTTCTGCAGCCCAGTGCCTAGGAGAATGTTACAGATTCTTCTCCCAGGCCTGCTTCTGCACTTGCCATTAAATGATCATTAGGTTTGCTGCCGATGGGGAAAGAGTTAAGTCTTGAGTGAAAGCAGACACAACTGACAAGGACAGGAATAGGAAGAACAAAACAATGTAGAGCTCATGAGTGCATGGGTGTGTGCACGTGGGAATGTAGGGAGATAGTTACCTGTGTTGGGATTGGTATGGTGCTATTGGAAACCCAAAGCAGAAAGGAGGGGCGTTGTATCTTTGAAGGAGGGCTCAGGAGGGACAGTTGGCTATGTAATGCAAATGAAATTAAAACACAAGTGTAGGGGGTGTCCAACTAATGATATGATGAGTTGTTAAGTGGCCAGCAAATGGAGAAAATGGAGAAGTGGTAATGCATGATTTTACAGACCTAGAGGTAAGTCCTGGTGAGTGGAGCTTGATAATGCATACATCTCTTACTCAAAATGTGAACTGCAGACCAGATTAGATCAGGGAATGTTAGCCACATCCAGTGCAAAATATGTTTTGTTTTGTTTGGTTTCTTTTAAACAGAGAGAGGGAGCATAAGTTCAGTGAGGTAAGTGAAAGTTCAGTGAGGTTTCTCCACATTCATGAAACCTGAGTTCATAGTCAAGCTATTGAGTCACACACAGATGAGAATCTTGCCTGGTCAATTAGGAAAAAAAAAAGGAAAAAAGAACCCCAACCCTTTCCCCCTCTAAGTTCCTTGATGTTCAGTAGGTGTGGTTGGGTGAAGAAAAGACAGACCAATACCAACAGCTGCATGGAATCTTTCCACGACTGGAAGGTGAATAATTAACTCTCTTATAACTGCAGCCCCTCAGGGGGAGGTGAATCACCAGCCCAATTTAGAGTTATTTTATCTTGTAATGAACAATAAGAGGGAAATCTATACATGTCCTAACAGTCCTAGTGAGACATCAATGATCTGTGCCCCAAAAACCCCAGGAAGAGAGTTGATAAAAATGCATCTCTAAAAAAATAACTGATTTTTTACAACCAACTCATCAGTGCCTGAAGTTTACATTTTTTTTCCTAGCCTTATGACATTCTATGAATGTGATACTGAGGCTTAGACAAGAGGGGAAAAAATGTGTCAGTTCTACCTGGCAACATTGTGCCAGTACCTCAAATCAGATACAATCGGTGTGGGAATTAATTTATTTTTCTGCATCCAATCATGCTCATACTGTTGTCTCTGGAGTTTTGGGATGGAGGGAGGGGTCAACAAAAGGCAGATATGAAAAATAAGCCTGCTGTTAGGTGACTTGGAAACCTACTAAAGGATAGTTTTCCAAAGGGTTTGAGTGTCCACTGGGAAATCTCCAGCAGACTGCAAATCCAGAAAGCTTAAGGGCTGGTCTAAACTTGACAAACCTTTGCATATATTAACTGCAACCACATGAGACAGGCAGTATAAATCACTCTTCTTCATATGCAGAGGTGGAAGACTGAAGTCCTTGGCTCCTGTTCCTGCACAAGGCAAAAGACAGTGTCCTAGCTGCTTCTTGTGGAGCTAGAGCCTCTTCATTTAGGTTTTTAGGGCTCTGCAGGTGATTCAGGTTCAAAAAGTGGCTGGTAGAAAATACTAAGGGATTTTTGTTTACAAAACCTTGCAAAAGACAAGTGATTCCATGTCTTCTTCTCTTTCTGACTAAAATGTTGATAGATCTGATATAACTGCTTCCATTTGAGAGGTTCAGGACTAATTAGGTTCACAGCATGACGGCCACAGAGGCACATCAGCCTTATGTGTCCTGTCAGTGTATCAAATAGTCACGTTCTGATGGAAGGAGAGCATCTTGGGTCGTTTTTATTTGCTCCAGCTGGTTTATAAGTAGCATTGACTGACTCCAGGGAGCCACGCCTTCTACATTATCTCAGTAAAGAGGGTTTGAAACCAATGAAATATGTAATTCCATATGGAAATGAAAAAAACCACCAAAACAAAACAAAAGAAACCCAAACAAACCAACAAACAAAACCAACTAAAAACACCAAGCAAAAACCCAAACAAACAAAAAACCCGACACAAACAAAACAAAAATAAAAACATCCCAATCCAAACCAAAAACTCAAAAATATTCTAAATTAAAGCCTCTTTAGTGGGTATTACTTTTGATTACTGTATTTCTGACTAATTAACATCTATAAAACAGAATATTTTCCCACATGCTTCACCATGCACCATGTAGGTTCAAGAGACTGTCACTGGGTGTATTTTAATTACTGTTTTGTCATTGTCATATCTTCAGGTCATGACAGCGGATGGTCTAGATCTGTTGCAGAAATTCTGTGATCAGTTGGTTGTTTTCATGAAAGTAAGAAAAGCCAGTGCTTAGAAAAGGAAACCAGGATACTAGAGAGAGATTAAAAAAACCTGAAATATTCTGTTTTGGAATAGAGTAATCAGAGTGCAGAGGACTTCCAGGATAAATATGCATCTTAGCAGATTTTAGAATGATAAAGCAAGATATCTCTAGGAAGCTTTTGCTGAATTTTTTCAGGAGAAGGAAGGAAGG
>VXBT01015660.1:0-42843 GCA_013400235.1 Oriolus oriolus | reverse complement strand
TAAGGAAATACTGTGCCTTGAAGCAGTGCCTGAAACCAGCTCGTTTCTTTGAATGAACTATTCGGTTTCCCTGCCGGTCTGGGTCCATGTCTCAATCGCTACACAGCCTGAGGGGAAACCAGAAGGAAACCTGCACCAGTCAAAGAGATTTTATGGCAGGCAGGGAAGGTGAAGAGCTGGTCAGTCTCCAGATACAGGTGGACTAATAGCACATTAATTTGAAAAACTTCTGGGCACTGTGAATAGCAAAGGAAGTATACAAAACCAAACAAGTAAGAAAATCTGACAAGTTTGCTTGGTCTTATTTCCTTCTTTATTATGTGCTGCCTGTGAGCCCTTGAAAGCAAATGAATGATCTGACCATTTGAAAAGTCTTTTAGAGGCAGGGTGTTTAAAATTGGATGCTTGGGTTACAGTGTTTTAACTTGAAAGATTAATTAATATTTGGAGAGGGGAAGCTTCTTTTTTCTTTTAAGGTTCAGCGCTCAGCTGCTCATTAAGCACAAAATTGCATCTTCAGTAATTGCTTGCAAAAGCTGAGAAAAATGGTAAACATTTCTGTAGAACAAGCAGGAGTACACTGCAAAGCACAGCACGAGACTCCCTCATTTGGGAAAGGAAACAAGAAAAACAGTAAAGGGAGTAACCCAATATTTTTGAACTCTTCCACAATTGAGTATAATCTTATTTTTGTCTGTATGTTCCCTAGCTGAGGGATAAAGTGCTGTGCACACAAAGTCCAACAGCTCCTACAGAACTGAGATTAGGAGAAGAGGGACCCCAGTATCTCCCCACACCTTGTTGAGCCTTTAAATGACACATTTCCTGCCATGAAGGGAACACCAGCCCTTGGGCAGCTCCACTGAGTTCTGGCATCTACAGATACAGAGAGGATGGAAGGGCATTCCCAGGAGTGTGGCCACTTGCGAGGCATGGGAAGGAGCGGCCTGCCCAAGGTCACAGGTGGAAAACCCATTTCCATGTTTCTAACAAAGCTCCAGCTGCAGAGAGCTGGGAACTACTTCTAAGACAGCAGAGATATGCAAGTGAAAGTACAGTTTTGATATAGCCAGAAAATGTATTTCACATGCAAATAGTGTAAATGAGAGCTGATGCGCATACATATAAAATAATTTACATTTTTCTATAAGACATTTTGGGAAAAAACCTAATTCTTGCTTAACTATGAAATATTCTGCTCCAGAAGGACTTTTTGGCTATGGAAACCAAGTGACCTTTCATACTAACATTGATTCAAAATGATATTTTTATTTCATTTTGAAATGTCATTTTGATTTTTTTAACCACCAAATCAAAACGAAGTGACATTTTAATTTTAAATTCATTGAAAAAGAACTGTTTGCATTTAAAGGCCAAACTGAAATTAAAAAAAACCAAAACATTTTTCATTAAATTATTTCTTTCCAGAACTTAAGAAGCTTTTGTTTCTTAAATCAACTTAAAAATATTGTTCTGGACTTTTGTTTCAAAATTTATGTCAGAAAATACTGCTTTGTCCATGTACCAGTTTTTGCTGCAATTTAATTTTATGGATCAAAAAGACAAGAACATTATTTCTGCTACTAGCTTCAATGTTCAATTCCCAAACAACCAAGCCTAGTCTTTTTCACCTGCTCTGCAGTTCACTAAAAAACAAATTCCTAAACAACTCCCCCACTACCACTCTGCCCCACCTTTAATTTCTAGAGAAAGGAGAAATTCTAATCATTTCTTCTGCGTTTTAAGAGGTAAATTTTATTACTTTTGCTATTAAACTCATAATCCTATTAAGGTTTATCTCTTACATGAAATATTTCTCTCTCTTATGACTTTTTTTTCTTACATTCAGTAGAAAATTAGCAAATAATTCAAAGTTTAATAGTGAAGCCGCATCTGTAATGGTATTTCTTTTAACAACTCATCTTTCCTTTTCTTTTTTTTTTTTTATTTTACAGGGGTACTTTTTTCTTTTCTCAACTAATTGCTTATGAAGGAAAGATAACCCAGTACATATGTGGATACGGAATGTAACTGATGCAGAAGTTGAAAAAAGTTTTGAGATTTCAAAAAGTAATCTCCTAATGGAGCAATCCCCAATAATGAGAGATCATCACAATGTTCCACTATCAAGCTTGGATCGATACCAAAATTCTTGGACAATTTGAGCCCCTGTGCCTTGGAGTACCCAGCAAGCATTTTCTCGTTTTAGGTGCATCCAAAGTCCCGACCTTAAACTTCAGGTGTTGGACTTGTAAGATCATGAAGCCAAACAATGGAACTGTTCAATGCCAAAACTTTTTATTCTGAGAACAATGGCCTTGGCTCCTTTGGCAGCAGCTGAGGTATGACTGGTTTAATGCAAACTGGGGGCTTTTTTCTCGTTTGGGGTTTTTTTCAAAAATTTATAAATATCTGCACCACACACAAACTGAATGACTGTTTCACTTTGGTCCATATTGCTCTCCACGAAGGAGGGGCCACAAGCAACGTGAATGTTCTTGGAGAAATAAAAAGCTCAGAGAAACAGGGGCTGCTCTGTGTGTGCACAATGCTATTATTTGGTGATGCTGCAAAGAGAGGATTACAAATTTAATCTCGTGGAGAAAACAAGAGAGAAAATGGATTATAAGAGCAGCTGAGAAGGGAAGCAGGGGGACAAAAACCCAAACCCAACCAACCAAACCACTCCTATGGAACAAGAGTTTTTCTAAGGAAATGCTTTGAGTTTCATGGAGCCAAAGTAGAAGCTGGGGGGGGAAAGAGGGAGTGGAGAAAAAAAAAGAGGTATTATCATAAAAGTATCCTAACTTTTACATAGGAACCAGCTGTTGAAACAGGTCAGTTCTCAGGGCAAAGGTCAGCAAACGTGTTGCGTATTTGAGCTGTAGTTCCTGGAGCTCAGTAATAGTGCAGCTAATTAAAGCAATAACAAACATCACCTGACTGATAATTGCCCGTGTGCACCAGGAAGGGTGTGATCCAACCCATCCTGAGCCATTATCACATCTTTCTCAGCCCTCATTTGTTTGGCTTTGCAAGGACTGTGATGGTAAATGGTAGCTCATTTCCTTATTATTTCTCAAGGATTAAAAGCAAATGGTCCTCACTCAGTATAACTTCTTCCCACAATTTTAATTATTCCTTTGAAATTACTAGTATCTTTTATTAGGAAGCACTTCTATGAGAGTTAGCCATTAGTAGAAATCTTTCATTTTACATAAAATCATGAAATTGTGTCAGTCTTTTTAAAATGGGATTTTCAAGAGATCTAATTCTAGAAATACAAGCCCTATTCCATTACACCATTCTTCATGGTTTATAAACCTTCCCATCTGCTTGGCACAAAAAAAAAAGTCCTCTTAAAAAGGCTCAAAGTGTAAATCTGAATAGTATAAACCCAAAATTATTTTCATAACTATGACCTGCATCTCTTGCTCTCCCCCAGGTTAAAGCACAGAGCCCTGAATTCAGGGTAGTTGGGAAATTTTTGGCTCAGAAAGAGTAGCAGACAAACATTGCAGCTGTGTTTTACTTCTGGCCTTATCCTAGAAAAACTGGGCTGCTGCCAGCTTTTCTGAAAGGAAAGAATCAAGTTTTATTCTGTGTGATTAAAGCAACTGAGAAAGTACTAACCAACACCTGAGCATCACGTGCGGTAGTTCAAGAAGGACTCACCTATACCTTTACATAAATGATACTTGGAATGTACCTGTTTGTAAACACACGCATATTCCCTCAAGACAGGGTTCTTCCCTTCTTCCTAGTATTAAAATGCAAATTGCTCACAAATAATGAGGAAAGGACTTCACAATCAGACCAGGGGGCAAAACTGATCGGGGCACTACACGGGAAAATTGGTACAAGCTCTTCCTTCATCCTACAGAAGGATGTTAGACACAGATACAGGAGGTAGCTCTGCCTTGATATCCTGCTGGGAGCAGCTCTTCCGGCACAGATAAAGAAACATTCACCAGAGGAGGAATACAATCCCGGATTCTAACTAGGACATCTCCCGGCCTTTCCTGCTGATCTCACTCGTATTCACAGCAGAGAGTTACATTACAAGGGCTGAAACCAAGGACATTCCCTGTCAGACATCCTGCCTTAGGACACACCACTGCTGCCCCCAGGAACTGCAGGCCGGGCAGGAACATGACACATCCCTCTGCTGGAATGCACTTATTTATTACCCTTGACAAGGTATTCTGGGACAACAAACCCACAGTGATTGTATTTGCCAGGACCAGTTTAACTTTCCTTGAAGTTAACAGTAAAATTAATAGCTTGTCCTTACAAAAACAAGGAATTTCTGGAAAATGGACTGAACTGGAAATGTTCATTAACAGATTTCAATTGAATGGAGTTTCACCAATCCCGATGCTTTAATACAGTATTTTTTTTAAATAAAAAGATTAGCTACTATTAAAATTATCTTTTTTCTTAATTCCGCCCTTAGAATCTTTAGAGTTGATATATTTCAAATTTGGAAAATACTCATTTTAAGACTGTAAACACAATCATTTAATGTTTTATGCAGTGAAACATATCTATTTAAACAAACATCTGGACAAACAGGTGCTTCCTCATTCAATATCCTATTAATAATTCCACTTACTTCTCTTTCCTGCTGATGCCAAGCGATTTGTGAGGGATTTAAATCACAGTGGTATAAAGTGTCACCTGCTGATATCAACTTAACGTATTTGAAATATCCAAGGCATCCAAGCTTATAGTGTGTCTTGAGCTAAAGTTCTGTCAAATACTGTGAGCTAATTCCAGTCAGTGTTGGAAAGACCTCAGATCAATACCTGAGTCATGCAGGGATGCAGCCATCATTTAGCAGGGGATACTTTGTCATTTGAGTCACAGTCTAGTCTCCAAGTTTCATACAGGTTGCTTTGGATTGTTGTTTGAAGGGATGGGTTTGTTGTTTTGAATTTTGTTTTGCTTAGTGATACTTTTTTCAAGGCAGGAAATCACAACATTTGGGAATGACAAAAATTTCCCTACTTTGATTTTCTTACAAGTGTTGTTTGACCTAAGCATACTGGCCAAATGCCAATTGAAATAATTACATTCTCAGCTCCCTGAACTCTGAACGAAGCTTCACCTGGATATGCTGACCCTCTGAAAGCACACGGATGATTCTTTTTCCATTTCTTATTCCAGAGGTGACTGCACATTAGTGCAGTGGGAAGTGACCATTGTATATTTCTTACGTATTTCACAGAAGTGTTATATCTTGCATCTTAGTCAATTAATTGTTTGCTATAGGAGATCATAAGATGAATGATAGTGTCACTAACAACAAGGATAAAAACCTATTTCTGGATTAGATTTACAAATGTGAATACAAATCCTGTTACTCAAGGCAGTAGAAAATACAAGTTTTCCTGGACTACTGACTTTGCACAAGAAGAAAGGTGACAAAGACTTTTGTTGAAATAAATCACAAGAAAAGATCTTTTGGAACAGCAAAAAAAAAATCAATTTAAGTTCAAGCAATCTGAATGTTCAACTGTATTCACTAATTCTAGATTAATGAGTTTCGGTACAGATCATTTAAAATAAAAGATTAAAAATGCTTCTTTTAAAAGCACTTCTCCTTCTGCTATGAGAAAAGATGGTGATATTTGGGATACAATAGAGACCCAAAAAAAAGATTCTACCAAAAGGCAGAACAAAACAAATAAGACCAAACAGCAAGGTCGATGGGCTGATGAGTGCCTACATATTCACCTGAATCTCCTGTTTGCTCATCCCTGGGATTAATACATTTTAGACCTTAGAGACAGACCTGTGAATAGAGTGACCACAGGCAGTTATGTTCAATACCTAAATATAAACCCAACTCTACTTGGTGCTATTCTTCATAGAACACAGCACAGATTCTAAGGTTTAGTTGTTTTCCACATGCATAAACAATTCCCCAAAACTTTAAGTCAGGCACAGAGGATAACTTTAAACAGCAGACTTGAATGCCAGAGTTAACATCTGTGGAGAGGCTGGGGACAATGCCCTGGTTTTCATTTGCAGTGCCAGCTCTCACTGGATTGAGTTGACTATAGACTGTTGTATAGACTACAGACAGCACAGTTCAGAGTAGAAAGGTTGATGGCAAACCAATCATTACAAATTAGGCTCACAGATCTGGACTTCGCTATGAATCAGACATCAGGGAATAATTGAGATTGGAAGGATTTCAGGAGGTCATGCCCACAGACAACAGGACACAGCTCTCACCACAGATTGCAGTACCAGTTACGACATGGGAATTGGTTTTCCTGAATAAATTGTCTGATTCTAATAGGAAATGGGCATAAAAATAGCATTAAGCAACTCAAGTCATCACACACATTCACTGAAAATATAAAAAATCAAAAGAAAATCCTTGCTCCTGGACTGCTAAATTAAATAGAAATAGAACTTTTGTTATCACCAGCAAACAAAAGATGAAAAAGCTGGACCCTCCCACTTACACAGCTGAAGTGACTGAGTCTCTTTAGGGTCAGCATTCAATTTCTCTATTTCTCTACAGAGGAAAAGAGTTTCCATGGATCCAAAACCTGAAAAAAAAAAAAAAGCATTTTGACATCAAGCATTTTGTCTATTAATCCTCTTCATATATTTCTCTTGCAGCACTTTCAATTCAGTAGTAACACACTATCTCTTACAAATATTTGCATTGTAACAGAATCACTGTCAAATTCCGAACTTTTCTATAATTCAGAGTCAGTTTGAAGGACTGACATGGTTTTCAGACGCTTGTATTAACTTGGTTTTGTTGTTTGTTTGGTGTTTTTTAAACCTGAAATGAGTTTACACACCATGCAGAAATATCGTACACTGAAATATGAAGGCATGCATTTAGGAGGGGATAGTCCACCTTTGCAAGCACAGTTCTCTGAAGTTATGCATTTAAGAATTGCTTGTTTCCTGTAGAATTGCACACATGCAATTCTTCTGTCTGGGCCTCCATGATCCCCTACAGCTGCCACATGCTCAAGTTCAGCACTCCATTTATAAACACAGAATAGTCAAAAGCAGGAGATGATCTAGAATATATTCCTCTATACTGTTTTAAACAATTTGAAGCAGTAGCATCCTCCCCTCCTCAGTTCATTGGCAGGAAAAAAAAAATTGCTGCAGCATCAGGACTAAGTGCAATAACAGTATTACACACCATGATATAAGGTTTATTATCCAAAACACAGAAGGCTAAATAAGACAGAACTAGATAGACAGTGCTCTCAAAACTATCCCAAATATAAATAGCATAATTTTTATTTAAAATGAATCAGTAAAAAATAGTAAAGTTGAATGCAAAGAGCCAGCGAACTAGAAACATAGCACAGTCCTCCAAAAGAGAAAGGATAGGACATTGATGAAAAATCCCTATGGTGTGTTCTTTAAATGGCAAAACACAGTGAAGTCAGTTAGGTGTCTCCTGAACATTCTCCTTTTCCATGGAAAAATTATTATTATATTTGTCTTCCTAGGGCAACATGCTCAATTTTGACATCACTAATGATGCCAAAAACTTCACAAAATGAATAGATACACAAGGGATAAATAAAAGTAGATCTTGGAATGCTTGGATTTCACATCCCACATGCTACTTGTGACTGTCTGAAATACTGACTGCAGGAAGATTTACAGCATTGTTCATGAAGCTGCAGAATAAATTCGGAAAGCAGAGGAGACAGGAACAAAGGAATAAAAAGAATTAAAGTGCTGCTGAAAGGAAGATGGAACTTTTAAATGCAGTTACTGAAAATGAAAAACAGCTGAATGTGTCAGATTCCAGAGAGCTACATTTTATAATACAACTTAAATAATCAGATATTCTTACCAGAAGGAGTGTTGTATTTGATGTACTCTGATGAGAACCAGCTAAGTTTTCTCCTGAAAGAACATAAAATGAAAATTATGTCAGGAAAAGGCAGCTCGAAAATTCCCTGTCAAAGCAGGAATGATTTAGATTGTTTATGTAGCATTAGTATAGATTCATTCAGGAATAAGTATTCTTAGTTATAACAATATAACATAATATTCTTTTTAATAACAGTCTTATTCTGGAAAAGGTTTTTTCACCAAGCTCATGTAAAGACAGACATTTTTACAAGTGCAGAGCAGCTATTATACCTGCTTATTTACTATTTCTACTACAGACTGTCTAGGATTCCAGCTGTGGGCAGAGAGGACTTTGTGATGCTACTATACAGACATAAAAAGGTATAAAAACATATTCTTTGTGTTAGAGGTTTTAGATGAGGAGAACTAAGGGGGGAAGTGGAAATCACTGGGCCCAAATAAACCTGACAAGAATTTCTATTTCTGTTCTAAACCCAAATAGTTAGTTTAAAACACTTAATTCCATGTTAATGCAGGTAAGAGTTGGTGATGCTGGTTTTAGCAGTTTGAGTGACTATGCAATAAAACCCCCCTCACGTAACACTTTTTCTGTCAACCTGCAATTAGGAAATCTTACGGAGCAATCAAGTGGTTGGCAGGGTATGTTGGTGGGTTTGAGCACATTCTTATGACTAATTTACCAGAATTTTCACATATTTGCCCAGTAGTTACTTTAAGAGGAGGCATGAAGCTATTTTACACTCATCAGAAATTGCTCTTTTGTCAGTGTGTCCATCAGTAGGTAGCAGCTTTCATAGTGGGATGGCACATTTGTTTTGTCATGCCAGCGTGTTTAATGAAGCAGTCACATGTATTAATGAAGCATTATATCAGGGTTCAAACGCTGCCCTCACTGACGCTGAGGCTGTTCTGATGCTCCCTCAGGTAAGCCAGAAACGAGCCCTTTGTGTCCATGTTTCCCTTCTGCAGCAGCAGCCAATTCTTCTCATGCCAAAGGCTTTTCTTATCTGAATGACTGCACTAACTCGATCAGGACACGTGGCTCCTGTCAGACAGTTTGTGACAAGCCACACGTGAAAGCTTCTGCTTAATGGCAAGTACTAACCTTCTTCCACATAACAGCAGAGCAATTCTTATCTTTCTTACAGAGAAACGAGTAACAGATGTCTGTTAGGTTTTTTTCAGTCAGTAACTGGGGATTCCTAAAGTCCATCCTCTATGACTAATTTGCCCCCCCTCATTAGCACACTTTTCACACCTTTGTGGAGTCACTTGGACATGTGCCAGGACTAACAGGCTCTCACCCCAACCACCTGTTGAGCTTTCACATTGTATTTCTACTAATTCTCTTTTCTGACTCAAGGCATCATTACTGATTAAACTAAAGAAACACAGTCACTGGTCTCTCATGAGTGCCTTTCTCCTGTATACAAAAAAATGAAATTTAAGATCAAGATAGATGGGGCTGTTATAGTTGTTGACATTGCTTCTGTTGTGGAGCCCTTCCATGTCCCAGTGCTGCATGACATTGCACTGAACAGAAACAGTGACACATTAACCACTTCACAATCACCTTATTTTCATATGCAGTGGTATTAAGCAACCAGTGGTGCTATCCATTAAACTGCATGATTATACAGCAGAGAAGGTGTATGCATTGAAGCAAATGAAGCATCCTCTAAGTTTGTGATAGCAGCTGGCTTTCGTTATCACTGCAGAAATCACACCAGAGTACAGGAACTTACAGCACAACCCCTTCCCTGAAATTCAAAGTCAAAAAGGTTCCTGCCTTGGAAACAATGTTTCTGAGCCCATAAAAGAAACTTCAAAGGAAATATTTTTTAGGTTCCCACTACCGACACAGGCTCAACTCATGCTCCTAAATGTAAACTGAAGAACCTCTAGCTCTACCTGTCCCATGTACTATCTGTAGAATTCAGAACCAGTCTACATTTTATTACCTGGTACCAGCAGGACTGGTTTTTTACTGAGTTCTGGGAAAAGGGCAAAGCTGTGAATGCTTTATGATTTTCTATTTATTTGCAAACACTTTGTGTAAAAAGTTTTTGTAGCCTTTACAAATCTGCACAAATTAGGAAATATAAAGCCCTAGTTAAATCAGTTATGAAAATGCAGCCTCAGTGCACTGAGAGTACAATAATTGCAAAGGAGCTGTTACCTGAGGTATCATTCATATCTCAATTTTCAGATAAAAACTCTCCAGAAAAGATGAGAAAGTCACTAATTTACTGTTAAATTCAGAATCGCTTTCATGGTCCCACTATAAAGGCAAATAATTGGAATTATTCAAGGAGAAGATATCAAATCCTCCAGAAACTAATGCATATATGCTTCAATCATAAGCATTCCTACGTTACCATCATGAGTTCAACAATATTAGGATAAGGATGGTAGTTCAAAACATTAGGTTAAGTGTGGTATTTCTTTCCCTAAATGAATACTCTATCTTTAGAAAAGAAATTCAGTCTCTGAAAAGCATTTTTGTTCTTGAAGGCTCTTTTGGACACATGTCAGACATTTGGGTAGATGTGGATAACACAAAAGATCAGTATTTCTTTTGACACACTAGTTAAAAGAAATAGATTATTTTATTCAAGTACGGTATAATTATTTTTTTAATCTGTTGAAGCAGAGAAATTACTATTGTTTGTATTAGAGTTGAAAATGACAGGAAAACTTCTGTGCAGCTTCAGTGGGGTGGAATGTACTGAAAGAATTGAGAAAACCTGAAGCACTTGGTAGCTTCAGATTTCTAATAGCTGCACACAGACTGTAATTAGAATCAAAATTAAAAGTGATATACACATGAAAATACAGCATGACACACACCAAAAATGAAAATTGTAATATGATGAGCTTTACAGTCATTAATTTTTTCTAACAAATGCTTGCTAAAAGGCACAGCATCTCTTCTGAAGGTCTAGCTAGCTGGCTTACCTAAGTAATTTCAAAATATTGACATATTTCTCACAGTATCCATACAACATTGACTACTTCCCAGACAAGCCCTACAGAAAGATGAACACTTTCCAATTTTCCTTGGAAACAGGCCAGAGAAATGGGGTCGGCACTGTCGGATGGCCGTCTTTAGGTAGGTGCAAGGCTCAGCAGTGGGAGCGCATCCCCGCCCGGCCGGGGCCAGCTCCCAGCACTGCGCTCCATCGGAGCACGAGCCCTGGAGCTGGGGCTGGACCGCAGCACAGCACCCACTGCCCGTACCAGCCTCCAGCTAGCTCGTGCTGGGCTCACAAATTCACCCAGCTCTTCAAAAGGGTGCTACAAAACACCTTCAGAGGGGTTTGGTGCCAGTCTGTGCCCCACTCTCCAGCTCTGAGGTGGAACACGAGCCCACCCTGCTTCTTTACTTTGCTTGTGCTGAGCGGAAAGTTCTTGGGGCACTGCATTTCACAGGAGCAGTGAAATCCAGCCCCTTGGGATATCTTGCTCTGCCGAGCCCTTCAGACCATCCACTTTTCCCCCAGCCTGACAACAGGAAGCTGGAATACTGCAAGTCATTGGAAATTGTTATGGGCACTTACACTGTACACCAGGTGTAAGAACTCACTGTCGCACCAGGTGGTACAACAAGAACCAAGATAATCCTACTCTAAGACAGTAGAATCAGACAGATTTAGATTTCAAAGGATTTCTAGACATCAGCTCAAGTTTAACCCAAGGCAAGACTACATTACTGTATATCCAGCAGAGTTCTGAACATGTTTGTGGGTGGAGATCACCCAACCTTTTCTTAGCAACCTCTTCTTAGGTCCAGTGGTTGGCTGCCATCATTTTGGGATCTGCCCCTCTCCCCTCACATTCAAGTGCAATTTCTCTTGTTCTAGTTTATACCTGGTTTCCTCTGTCCTTTTGCTACACCCTTCCAGGAGTCTTCATCTTCTCTATAAAATCCCTTTAAGGAATTGAAAATGGCAATGGGATCCTCCCCTACATCTTTCCTTAGAAGAGACTCAGCTCTCCCACTGTCTCCCCATATACTGTGCTCCAAACCCCTAACAATTTTAATATCATGAGTAATACTAATTCAGCAGTGTCACCATGCCATCCTCACTACCTGCTGCCTTTCTCTACTTACTGCTGCCACTGAGTCACTCATTTCTAGGACTTTTTTTTTTTTTTTGTTTATTACACAAATAGGGATTGCATGGCTACATAACACTTCTAGTCAAAATCAAGATGAATTCTAAATAAGGCTTGGATTCGAGCCCTATTTCTTCACCAGGATAGAATTTACTAGTCTTGTCTTCCCAATAACTAACAGAATAAGTACAGCTGACAGCAGCATGGGGCCAGGAAAAATGTGTGGAAATATGACTTCTATAGGAAGTACTAAAAGCTCATTCATTCTCACTTACAAAAATGCAGTTAAGGAAGATGATGGCAAAACTCCTGGTATCTCCCCATCTGAGTTCAAATCTGCTCTGTAAGTAGCAGCATATATTTTTCCCCTCCTCGTTAAAAACAAAATGGCTATTATAGACACGAATACAAAACTTAGAAAAGTTAACCATCCAGTGATACTGAAAAATGAAATTTCAGCCATCTAAACATGAGAAATCATAGCACTGGCCCAAGGTCGAGCAGTTTTACTGACACAGCATTACTCAATATTCACCAGTGCCTGCAGGGTTTGGGTTAAGCAGTAGGAAATGGAAAGAAAAATTAAAAACAAAAAAAGGGTCAAGTTTGAGATCAGTCATCAGCCTGTATCTGAATGAGCCCTACTCTGAATGGGAAGAATGTGGTACATGGGAATGTATCACTAACTGCAGATGCCACTTAGCGTTCTTCCAGCTGCTCATCACAGAGTGCCTCACCATTCAGGGCTGCACGTGTTCATTTTTCCTGACTACTCACAAAGCGTCACAGCAATATTTTGCCTTCTTCCTTACTTTTTGCTGCTTTTGCCTTCCTATCCACTCCTGGCTGAAGCTTGCACACATTGATGGGTTGTAGATGGCTTTGACATCAGACCAACATTCTTCAAAGATAAACAGTGGAAGTGCTCTTTGTTTTCTCTGAAGCCACCCTCTCTGACACTCTCAGGTAATTCAAGCTCATCAACTCTTGCTCCCAGTTTGTTCCATGTCTGCATACAGCCAATTCTAGATGCCTCCTCCCAGAAGCTCCAAGTCCCATCAATCTTCTGTACTCTCTTTTAGAAGTGGGCGGAACTGTTATGGACAATGAGGCGGCAGGAGCAATGGCAGGGGAGGATCAGATGGGACCGATGTCACATAACCCAGCTCTGCTTCAGGATGGCTATGCCTGAAAAAAGGGAATGGTCTTTTGACAGAAGACAAGGACCTGACTACGTCTAAACGAAATGACCTCATGAACTACACATTAAAGCTCATCACACCTCTGGAACACGATTAAGAGGATGTTTTGTTTCAGGGTTAGTTTCAGGTTTTGTTTTGATTGCTTTTGGGTTTGTTTTTTTTAACCATGAGAACTCCTTTGTCTTCTTAATTCTAAATAAGATTAGGAGTAAGGAAAACTTACTACTGACCACTGGCAGACAAGATTAGATGTCTTTTGAATCATGATCTCAGTGAAGTCAGTTCCCCATCGTGAGTCAATGTATTCTGCATTTTCATCAAGGCCAGGTAAGACAACTTTCCCTGATTTCAATATCGATTTGTCAATGCATCAGGCATGAGCACCAAAGCACAAGCCAATAATAAAAGTCAACTTAATAGCAGATTTGGCTGCATTTTGGAAAGCACACTCTGCAGACTGGTAGAAGAAGGAAGAGTAACTGCTGCCAGGACTGGAACAGGAATGCAGATATCATTAATGGATCATCTGGATCATGACAATTCCTTCTGAAAATTCCACCCAGTTTCTGGGCCCTATGTGCCCAGAGTTTCACAGGAAAAAATGTGAAAGTGATTTTACAAAGTGGCAATTGAGTTCTGGCAAAGCTAAGAAGATCCTATTGTGAGTATTCAGCAGATGATTTACAAATAAATGAAACCTGAACAATGCCAATTTTCGAAGACACATTTTCACAGAATATGGTTTTCAGCATGTTCTCTGGAGTCCTGCTTTCACCTCTAGCACTACAGTGGTATGAATAATATTTCCATAGAATTGGTTTATTCCCATACTCACCTTCACAAGAGATTTCTGGTGTGAAAGTAAAGGTAGGCAATGTGGAGAGCTACTTTTCAATGTCAGACTGTTAGCACATCCAAGCAAAGACACAGAGACACTAAAGCTGTACTGAATGCAATTCAAAGTTTTCACAAGTATTTACCCTTTTCTTGCTCTAGAAAAGAAACCATCAAGAAGTTTTTTTACTCCTCAAAAATATTAAGATAGAGATACAATATCTTAAGAAGAAATAAAATAGTACCAAACACATTAATATATTATTGGATCTAAGGAAAATACTTCCAAGTTACTAGATTTGCGTTTGTACTATAAATGTTGGGTATCTCTTAACTTAATAAAGCTCCATAGACTATTGCTGGTCAAGTCTTGAGAAGTCTTCATAAATTCTCCACAAAGAATTTCAATATTGTGAAGACTCAATGCTTCAGTTATTAATTAGGTTATAATTTGGGGTTTTTACCCCAAAATAGCCTAATTTGACAAAACCCTTTCACGAAATCAAAATATTTTTGTGTCTCAGTGTCTCAATATATGAAAAAGATAGGGCATTATCCTGGTAAAAATTAGCCCTTTAAATAATAGATAAAGTCAGTAACATCAGGAAAACTATTTTCGACTCTTCGATTGTGAAGACTAATAACAATAAAAATCAAACTTAAAATGTCAACGCTTCAGTCTACACCAAAACCCAACAGTCCTAATTGCATTGGTGTCATTGAGGCAGACTAATAAGATAAGTATATGTGCATTTAGTGTGCATCGTTGTATGTTTGTTGGGGACTAATCATAGTAAAATAAATCCAATACAGCAATGGAAAAGGTTGTGTTATGACTCATAAATATTTATAAACCAGGAAAACAGTCAAGTTGGGTTTGATGTTCAGGAAAGAAAAGATTTATTTTTCATGAATCCAATTCTTTAAGAGCTTCAGTGTGCAACATTTTTAATCTTTATATAAATGACCTTGATAAAATGAATAAATTGAGCAAGGCTATCACCTAGTGGTCAATGGGAGCAATATTTTTTTATTCTTGTGAGCTTTTTTATTTGCTGGGGAGGTGTTTTGGGGGCCTTTTTTCCTCATTTCAGGTCTGTCAAATACTGAATCTGCACAGAAATAAGCAGCTAATGAATACACTAAGAAATCCTGTTGTGCCAATGTTTTATTACTTGTAATTAATTTTTACTTCCAGTATCTCTTTTAAATCATCTCAAAAAGTCCCACTAAATCCTTAATTTCACTTAGTGCCATTTTTTTATTTCTGAAGCAAACCAAAATGTCTACCTTAAAAGCCTATTCAGAAATTTTCAAGAGTATGCAGCATTGAGTTCAGGCAACACTCCTTTAACCATGATAAAGGGAAGAAAATACCAAGAAGGTATTTCTAGCAGATAGAAAACCTAAACTGAAGGGAAAAATGAAATAGAGTAATTCCTAAAATAAACTAATAAATACAAAAGGAAATAATCAGTGTCAATTCCAAAGTGAAAATAGGTTTGGGTATTTTGGGAGGGGGCTGGGCTACAAATTTTTGTGTATAAAAGCAAAGAAAACAAACCCCATCCACACACACACACACTTGAAGCTCTGCACTGCTGCAGTATCAGTATTCCAGGGCCCACGGGAACTCGGTCACAGCCCGGTGCTTTGGAGGCTACACCAGCACAGAACAAAAGCCAGAGCGTGCCCTAAGCAGCTTAGTCCCTACACCTCCACACTGGTATTAGCCCAGGGCATTATATACAGGCTGTAGGATTATGTTATCAAGGGCACAGGGGCCAGAGCTTCAGGGGTTTAGCTGGACAATCAGCACACTGTAATTATTTGTCATGCTGGAAGAGGAAATAGTTTTCCATCTTGGAGGTTTCCTCCTTGTTTTTAGGCAGTTTTCTGTCCCAGCTATGACCAAAAAGTGAGAGGATGCAATTTTATCAGGAAGTATTGGTGCTATGTATCTTCAAACAATTTTGAAAAGTTATTCTAAACAGACTCCACTCTTTTTTAAACAAAAAAAAAACACCAAAGAAACAAAACCCCCAAATCAAAACAAGTAAAAAACAAACTCCACCACCAAACCAAAACTTGAGCTGTAACAAAGATAAGTTTCAGCTTAGAAAAGAAAAAGTTGTTAGTCTCCTGGACTACAGGAGACATCATGAAAAGATTGGGCACATTAGTGCATCCAAGTTTCGCAGCCCATGGATGGTAATAAATCTCTTTTCTCCATGACACTGTACAATATGTAGCAAGGAGTGGCTTAATATTACTTACAGAAATAATACAGAAGTTGACCTGAAATAGTGGAGAGTCCCATTTATTTGAGCGACAAAATTAAAACATTTCCCCCTCAATTTGACCCATGTCATTTTTTCCTCAAGCCCCATCATTTTGTTAGTCTTGACTCCTTCAAACAGGACTTCACTATTTCACCTGCAACCACAAGGTGACAAATCCTGTCTGCACAGTGGCTGATTCCAATTGGTGATCCCAACAACAGCTTGTGCATCAAAGTACAGCCCTGATAAGGAACAGCATGTCAGGGATCCCCAGTGAAATATGAAACTCCACACAGAAAGAGTGCCAGAAGTCAAAGGCAAGTTTCAAATACTGCTCTCAGCTTTCCACCACACTTCCTTCTTCATGGTAATGGCAAGTGATACATGTGCTATCAGTTTCTCAGTTGTCTACAAGCAATCATCTATTAGCTGCCAACAAATACCACCAACACTGAGAATTCGCCTGTAATGTATCCAACCAGTTACTACTGCCAGGTCTTCCCCTTGCTCATCACTGTGTTACACATACTCACATTTTGTTGCTGAAATACTCAGAACAGACACACAAGGAACTTCTACATGAACATATGAAGTGTTCATATCTGCATATCACTTCAGATCTGAGAGAATATTTCCTAAAAGTTTTCAGAGTCATGACTCATCTGTGGTCTTCTTTCTCCAAGGTTACAACTGTTTTCTGCAGTGTTGTTTCTGCTAAACCTCTCAAATATAGGATTTGAGAGCAGATCTGCTTGGATCACCCCAACCCAGGGAGGAGTATCCTCTCTTTACACTGAGTGCATGTCTATTCCCACTGAGCTGTAACGTAAGCATTATTTATAGTAATTGCAGTTTTTATCATGAGTTAAGTCACATCTAGAAACAGAATGCCACAACTATGGTGCATACCAAATTTTTATTTCAGAAATAAAAGTCTAAGGTGAACATCAGTGTGAAATTGAATTCCTCCTCTCTGATAGTATCTCTGATCATATCTGCAGGTGTTAATTGCTCTTTTAATAATACCAAAACTAACTACATTAAGGCTAATAGTAGGAACATGGACTATTGCAACTTATTACCAAGGTCCCAAAGTATAAAGACATACATTGTCCCCTTTTACTCCTCCAAAAGAGACTGGTTAAAACCAGAACAGTGTCCAATTCCCTGAAGACTTTATTAACTCAGGCCTGCAGTGTTAAATAAGTCAGGTACCAGATCAGACAGAATTAGATTAGACAAATTAATCAGTGGAGGATGCATTGTACAATATCCAGTTAAACCTGCCTGCAATTATATTACGTTTAGAATTTAGAGACATATTTCAGTCTTTAATGACAAATTCACTTTTTTCTTCACATGGCAGAAGTTAGCTGGCAATGTACTGACTGTGGAACCAGTAAAATAGGAAAAACCAGTTGCTGTACAGTATTAGCATACTAGGCTGCTTGGTAGTTTGGGATTCACAAGGCATAAAATACATTGAAACACACTTGCAAACTTGAGCCGTTTAGAACCTTGCTGCTTTATTTGCAGTTCAGCTTATTTAAATTGCACCTTCACTTGTGCTAGCACGTTTTTGAAAAGACAGTTCAACAATATCTTCTAGGAAAGTTTTGCCTCAAAGTACTCATTTCCCACCTGACCACTCATTTTGACCTAACCACTGCACTGTCTAATGGATCCAGGGTTATTCTAGATCTGAATCTTTAATAATCTTTTCATTCACCCAGAATCTTTATTCTAGGCACTCAAAAGATTATTTTTGTAAGACTTTCAATTAAGGGCAACAGCACAACTAACCATGATACTTCTTTAACAGTGGAGAAAATGAGAAATGGCACAAGATCCACAACAAGCCAAGCCCAAACTCAAAAATAAGTGCAACATCAATCCCTCTTTCAACTCCTTCTCCCACTGTCCAATGTTATATATTTTAAAGACAAACTCAGAAGAACTCAACCATGTTTGAAGCTGGACATGGCACCTGGAGTTCCACCTCAATCTTGGAGCAGGGGCAGCTGCAACAGAATTCTCAGGAATGGGTTCTGTTGATTCAGAATACGGCCAAGAACGCTCCCAGCTGTCTCTGCCAGTGGCCCCACAACCTTGCAGCAGAAGAGATCTTTCCTACATAATGTATGTAATGAATTTGAGCCAGAAATCATAACTGTCACTGAGGGCAACAGGATTTTTAAAATTAAACCTCCTATTTTTCGGTAGGTAGTAACAAATTTTCACTCTAAAAGAACAGCTGTGCAAAAGAAATCTAGGTCATGAAGATTCCATTCTTGTCTATGAAAGAAAACGCCAATGGAATTTTTCTATCACTATAAGTGAACTCTTAGCACTTAAAAATTTCAATATGATAAATCAATCACACAGTTTAAAGCTTTCACTCTCCAACAGAACAAAAAAACCTTAAAATATTGCTTATTGTTTCTCCTCACAGAAATATTTCCCTCTTTCTAAAATAAAATTTGGTTAGAACTGACAGAATTTTGTCAAGTACTGAAATTTCATCAGAACTTAAACTTTAACAACATATGTTGAAAATCAGGATTTTTCAAACACCCTCCAACCAGAAGCAAACTACATAGTAAGAATTTGGGCATCACCCACCTCCCTCTCGGTAGCAGGAAATGACAGCACATCCAAAATTAACTTATCTTGTAGTCAGTGTCCAAATACAAGATCCTTCGTGTTCGGCATGCACTGACTCAAATCAATGAATCAAAGTCTCTCTTAGAGTCAAAACAACTGTTTCTCTTGGCTAAATTCTGCAACAATTCTCACTGAAAATTGATTTCAGCTATGTTGCTTCAAACATAAGAGGCAAAATACATGAACATGCATTGGTATCTCCAAAGCATTCCAGAAAGGGAACAAAGAACCCAGAAATATCTGTGTTTGGCTCCATCTTTAAAAGCCATGGGATTTGGATAGAAGATCATAATGCAAGGTTAAAGTTAACAAATATTGATGAGAGATGCAGTGTAATGTGACGTCTGCTACAGGCAGAATTACAGAAGACTACAATTTCATCCTCATGATTGTTTTTGGGGAAAAAAGACCTACAGGTGTTGAAATTCATAAATAATCTAGCTCTACAGTTTTATTATTCTCCCTGTCTTGCTTCTGGCTTCAGAAATCAGTGCCTCAATTTTATTAAAGATGATAAAACAGTGCTGGGTTTGCATAGTCTCAAGAAGGCAATGACATGAGAAGCAGGATCTGTATTACACACATTTGTATGGATGGATTGGACCCAACAAATGAATTAGCTCAATCCAGCTCTTCACAGCTAGCACAGAATCTTGTTTTGGATTAATTTTCAGGCAGGAGAACTGTTTCACTCAGAAGATGAAGTGTTTTGGAATGAGCTTGAATGAGATAGTTAGAAACATCACATCTAATCTTTTTTTAAATCACACACATTTAAACTGCCGCAGCCGAAGAGCCTGTTCACATTCTGCTTTCAAACACACTAGTAAAAAATCCAAGGTAAAAATATCATAAAAACCTTATCTGCTCTGTGATCTTTTGGGAACTGAATAATAATAATGGTTAACAGTGATACAGCACTTTACCTCTTCAAAGCACTGCATAATCATTAACTGAAAAAATAATCTGACAACAATAACTCATCTACCTCCCATCTGCCATCAGCACTGCACTCCAAATGAGAGCATTGCAAAGAGAACATTGCTTAGTACAGCCAACACCGACTTTCTTATCTCATTTCTCCAGTATAACCGGGACACTTCCTGTGTGGGGCAAAAGGGGCCTCTGAGGGCAGTACCAGTGACAAGAGCCTTGGGCAGGCCACAGCTGACAAACTGCTGCTGCTGCTCAGGTGGATGCTCAAGGTCAGCTCACACCACAGTAGCTGAGGGCCACAGTCACTGGAGGACTGCTTATTGCAGACAGAAAATAGTCAGTGTTGGTATTTGAATTAAAATCAAACCAAAACCCACAGAATTCTTCAATTGCCTGCTAAACACAGATTTACTGAATCACTAGGAAACTCCTCTGTCTTTGGGAGGGATGTGGAGGGCATGGAATAGCCTAGGAATAGCAAACTACTGAGCAAGTTCCATGATTCTCCTTCTCCAAAATATGCAATTTAAAATTGTAAATGCAGGATTTCCACACAGATTGACTTGATTACTCGAAATATACCAGGCAACATTAAGTGTTTCTGCACTCAGTTTAGGACAAATAGGGTGAAGCAGTAATTTATTACTAACTGGCTACTTCTAAGTCACCTTATCCATTTGTCACATACCCATCCTAAAAAATAACTGTATAGAAATCAAAGCCATGACAAGTAATCCAGAGCATTCAAGAGGTCACTTTCTCAAAAATGCTCCCTGAGATAGGAAATACACAGAGAAAGGATCCCTGATAATGTCTGCTTGGGAAAGCAGCTGCAGCAAACCAGATACACAAAAGAGAGAATTTTCAGATTTAATCTCTCCCCCTCCCATTTATTCCTTCATCTATATCTTCTATATAAACACTTGTAACTGCTGTGTATTCTAGGCATTATGAAAATAAATCCTTTATTTGCATTTTACCTTAATCTGGCTTGAATCAAGGGCAACTTCAAGGTAACTTTCCAAAAAGGACTTATCTCCTAAAGGCAGAGCAAGTGTAAAAACCAGAACACAGGGACTCCTTTGCAAGTGCTTTGGCTTCTCAGTGCATTCACCAAAAGAGTAAAATCATTTGTCCAAGACAGTCAGGCTGGTTTGACAATGACCACTGCAGAACGAAAAGCAAATCACCTTTTAGTTACCAGGTATAATCTGTGGAACATGCCAGCTTTCTGCTTAGATACAGCAGAGCTCACCTCGCTGTCAGATCTATAGAGCAAACACCACCAGAGGTGCCATAGTCATAGCAAAAGCAGCTGCTGATGGCTTTACCAGGCAGTTTTCAAACTCCATTCACTCTCGGAAATGTTTTTATTCACAACTTATTTGCATGGCCTAACTGAATTTGGGCTTCATACACTGTAAATATTAGCAAAATTATAAATTCTAAGCTTTTGTTATTTAGCAAAAAACTTTTAGATACATCTCAGACCATCTAGTAAAGGCACAGAAAACACCACTGATTGAGGGAGTACTCACAAAGCAACTCATCTGAGGGTCACAAAATTATAGGCCCCAGTACTTTTGGGAGGCATGAGTTATCACAAATAATCACAGGCAGGCCTTTCTTCTTTTTATGAACCTACATTTTGAAGTGTACATTATAGTTTCTATATCAACTTGTATTCTGCTGAAGAAACCACTTGGCCGTGCGTAAAATCAAACAGTTGCATCACCTTGCAGAAATGAAATTATCAACATTAGAAGCCCATTTACCATCTTTTGAGAAAAGGGCACAAGCTTTGCAGTTTGCTTTGCCATAATTAATTTACAAAGGATTAAAGAAATTAATGCCATGTGAATCAAAAATTATAACAGGAACAAAAAAGCAAAGATGACAATTTCCTTGTTCACAAGTTAAAGTGTTTTCTTTAAATAATAATTAAAGGAGTTACTTTTTTTTCACCCTTAATGGACTACTGCAATAAAAACCAGTTAGAAAGCTGCTCTTTCCTCTTTCTTCTCTTCAAGTCTGTCTGTAATTATTTCCCTCTGTTGTTGGTAGCTCCTCCAGGCTGCAGAACCACAAAGTAATCCAACACTACATTTCCATGGGGCCATAAACCCTGACTAGATGACAGTTAACCCCAGTGGCCAGTCTGCTAAGGAAGGGTCACAAAGACATTTATAATTCATGACTGTGAATTGCACAGTGTGTGTTTGAATGCATTTCAAACATTGTTTATGCCCTGTGGCAGTTTTACAGCTCTTCACAGCAAAGCTTTACTTCTTCTGTAAATACCTGCAGCTTCACTGAGGACAGCTCCTCTCCAAGGTTCCTGCATTCTGCAGGTGCCCCCAAACAATATTTGCACAAACAATGAACTAATTTACTGTAGCAAGTCTAAGGTACCATGCCTTTTGTCAATAATGAACCCTACTAATCTCTTCTAGAACTACAAAAGGGTGATTTTGTCATTGTTGGACAGACTTGTCCTTGTGTGCAGTCATGATAAAATAAACTTCCTCTGTTCCATAAATTAGTTTCTTCATTATCCTCTCCACTTAGCTCACTGATCCACAAATGCAGTACTCCATTTTGGTCCTTTAAGACTGCTATGCCAGCTTGAGCACTTTCCACGGGAAAAAAAAAAGCAATTCTTAACCATTTCAGTAAGAAATTAGATTGTTCTTTCTTGCAGCGTCCCTAAAAATAAGCAGCCTATACAACAGTGAGCAGTGACGAGGGAAGAGAAACTAAATTCAGACTGAGATTCAGCAGCAAGGTTTGTTTTCCTCACCCCCTTCCATGACTTCTCTAGCTTTCACTTAACAAAAAAATTTGGAATTAGGACAATACTAAAAATATCAGAAAACAATGCAAAATCATTTTATTGAAAAAAGAAATTTCAAAATGTTGGTTTTTCTTATTATTTCCTTTTAAATACTACCTTTAGAAACATTCCCAGAGATGTGACTTATCTAGGAATAAAAGAAGTCAAAGTACAGTGTTTTTCTGAAACGCACAAAGCATAGCTGTATAAGAAGAGTTAGAACATCTGTTGGACATCAGTAACTTCACTGACACTGGACTGCACCTAGAGCAATTTGAAGTGGGAGTGGCTGCAGATTTAGCAAAGAGTAGCAACGGTTGAAGTTATGATGAGATAGTTTCACTGTCATCCTCTCATCTCTTGCCATTAACATATCTCCTCTCTCTTCCTTATAGGGCTATAATCTAGCCTTATATATGCTTTTGCTACTATCACACCCCCAAATCAGATTAAACTATCCACAATGTCCTGTAGAATGTGCATTAATAATTCTTATTTACAACGAATGTCTTTCCCGTACAGTTGTCCAGGTAAGAAACATCTTTGGGTCACAACTCAAAACAGCTGAATTATTTCTGCCCTTGCCCATTACACACTGAATTAGAGCTGTAGTTGCCTATCCCTTAGGATACTATTACTGCTGCCTACCTTCGTGGTGAGTTGCAAGTCTAGTAACAACCTCAGACATAAGAGAAAAACATGTCTAAAGCACACAAACCCTACCCTCTACATAGGGTTCTACATAGAAGAAAAGGTTAAATTTAACCTAATCTTTTTTAGACATTTGTATTCCTCATATTCAGTTAAATACAATACTTACAAACTACTTTTTGGGCACAAAGTCCTTGCCAGCAACCTTTTAGATTTAAGTACCATGGTCTGCAGAACTATTCCCAACAAGTGCACACATGGAGCAGCTCCCTGCAGAAGCACTAAGTATTGGTGCAACACAGTGTTACTTATCTTCCCTTCAATTTTATCCTCTTAAGTTGTGCTGTTTGAAGAAAAATCAATTCAGGTTGCTTTGGTTACTCTCACTTTCAAAGTCTGAACCATTACCTGGAGCGCTGCAGCACTGACTTAGCTGCACTCAGATCTATGTCAGGCCTTAGTGAATAATTCTGTGCTGTTCATATTGCATTATACTCAGCAGTGATGTATTTTCCAGTTAGTTGTTTAGGCACTGGCATGTTTACGTTGTCCATGACAAAACTGTGGAAGAAACGAACTGTATTGTTGTCTACCAAAGGGCATAGGTAAAGAGTCCATTCTATTTCTTTCAGCATTTAAATACTAGAAAAACTGAGTCAAATAATTTCATTCTTCTATTGGTAAAGAGGAAACACCTGCTAATGAAGGAAAAGCTGAGGTTTTCCACAAGAATGCACTTCCCATACAGAAACCTGGCATTTCTCCTTCAAGAACCTTTTTATTAATAAACAATTGACAAATTTTTTTTTGGTTAAAAACTGGACTAAAATTTTGATAAAAAAATCAGTACTGGAAATGTAGATATGGAAAAGCCATGCTGCAGCATATCCACCTCTCATGTGAGCCAATTTGAATTTGTATGCTTTAGAACTTCGTGTGGGTTTGGACGCAATGGAAATATCACATTTGGGGAAGTTTTGTTTCTCAAAAACATGGTCTCTGTGAGAGGAAAAATCTTCATTACAAAAACCCCCAAAAATCGTGATGGGGAAGAATGGAGTCCGTCAAAACCAAGTAGTCCCAGTCACTTTTTCTCTGCTAGGACAGCATCAGCTCGAGCCAACACTATGTGCTCTCACCTGCACAGCACTGCAGGCCTGCCTGGGGAGCTCTGTCCTCACCTGGCCCGAGCAGCACCATCCCGCTCCAACATATTGCTGGCAGCAATTTTGTTAACACTGTCTGGAGGAACTCAGCATAGAACAGTCATCCTCAGTATCCAGCCTTTTTAAACAAAGTAGTGCCTTTCATGTAACAGCTTCTCCCCTGGGAATATCACCAAGGAAAATCCAGGTAAGGAAACTGACAAGTGAAAACCTTGTTAAAAATTTAAATTCCCTAACAAATGTTCATATTTGTATGCCCATTTTCTTGGGCTTTAAAAATATAAGCTGCCTTTAGAAGAAGCTTAGATATAAAATATTCCAGCTGGAATTAAAATATATTATTGAAGGAACAAACTTTTACAAATATCTGAGGTCCAGTTTTATGTGTAACTATCCTTCATCGTCAGGCAATCAGACAGAAATCCCCTCTAAGAGGGGGGTCCTGTGGATGAAGGTCAAAAGTCAAGGATTCAAACAATGTGCCAGCTACTTATGCTGCAAAGGGGAGTAAATAGTTACCTGAAATCTTATTCTTGCACATTTTCACCCACTTGTCAACAAACGAAGCAAATTTCATATGCAGCTCCTGGTCTTTTCCAACAGCTTTCAGGAACTCTAAAGCTCATTTTTGAATGTCAGTATTACTTTTGGCTAAGTGACCCAGTGCAGGAAAAGATAAGGGTATGCTGGGGGCAGATGATCTTATTCACTGGGGCAAAAGGCACAATTTGGCCACTGTGATATTTAGACTGTTCAGGTGCTTTAAAACCACGTCAAACATTCCATATGCTTTAGCAGCACACAAGAAGCTTCAGCAGAGTGGTCAGCAAGACAGGAACCCATAAATCAGCCCATGGCCACAATATGGGGAGTGGTGGTTACAAGCACATTAAGGGAATTCAGAGATGAGATGGTAAGAAGCCAACTCATTATAGTGACAAACAGCACCCAGATGCAGGAACGTCTGCTCGCAGAGCCAGACACCTGCCCTTGCAGGCAGCCACTGCTCTCAGCCCACAGGCTGGGACAGGACAGCTGTGCTGGCACCCTGGGACAGGGACAGATGATGGCCCAGCCAGCCAAAGCATAAGCCCAGCTCAGCCTAGTGGCACCTGCACCCTCCAGTGCAGGGCAGACTGGTCCCATCTCCTACAGTAACAAAGGCAACAGTTATTTTATATGATGACAAAAAAAAACCAAAACACCAAAACAAAACAACAAAATTCAATTCCCCTTCTTAATTTCCACAATCAGTTGATCAGTTATTGATTTAATGGGGTCCCAACTTTAACTAGATTACAGCAGAGGAAAAATCCTTACTGATAACAAATATGAAATTCAGGAACATAGAAGCAGAGCAATGTGCAAGCAGCAAAGCTGAAAAGTAGTCTTTGGATGGGCTCAAGCAGAAAGCCAGATAAAATACAGTGTCCAAGAATGTTTAAAAAGATATAGCCCAGAGACTCTGCCCCAGAGTTCTTTCAGGGGGCTTGGGAATTGCTGAAGGGGACTGTTGTCAGGGAAGATACTGCTTTACAGACAAATGGTGAGGTGTGGAGGCTTGATGTGCATTTCAAGACAGACAAAAAAGTAAACTGCAGGCATTGGAACACCCATTCTGTAAGGGAGTGCATGATTTAACTAGATGTGCAAGTCCTCATTTTAGGATCCACTGAAGGCTAGAAATAACACATGGGTAATCATAACATTAAATTAATGGAGTAGTTTTCCTCAGACTCCCTTGACTATTTGTAAAGCTGAGGCTCCCTACCCTGCTGTCCAAACTAGATGTCCTAAATAAGGCAAATACCTCAGGCAATACATTATTTTTGCTCCAGCTAGATGTTTTAGCTAGTAATATTGAATAGATTTGCTTTAAAATTATGGTATTACAAGCAAAAGAAGCAGGAGAATGTGAAACCAGCTGCAGTTACTTAAGTAGCATAACAGCTACTTGAGTTATTCACAGGAATTCACTCAAAACTGGAAGTTTTCAGTTCAAGTAATTTCAAGAACTTAGTTCAGGCCCCAAAGGGCAGCAGTTCATTTAGGAATGGGACATTACAGTAACAGGCATGAATAAGAGGCCTCTTTAGATTACAAGGACAAGTCTTAATGATAAACTAAGGGTCTCCAAGCTGACTGTCAAAGCACATAATCAATTTAAGGACCCAAACAGCAATTAATGTAAAGCTTGTTTCAGTAATGACATGACCCAGCTGGGCCTGTTACCCTAAACACAGTAAGTCAAAGGCATTATTTATCAGATTATGTCTGCACATACCATCAAAGAACATGCTGAAGTGAAGGCACTGTGGTCCCTACCTTGGTGAGGCAGATTGTTGCACTGAAGGGACCCTGAGTGAGCACTGCCTCTGCTTGACCCCCCACAACTCACTTCCAGAGCCTCATTCTTGCAATCAACCTGCATTAAGGGACAGCTTTCAGTGCAGGGTTGAGCTTTAAGTTCCCAAATCTATTCAAAACCAATATTTAAAATGGAATTGTCATTTTTAATGGAACCAAGCTGTGCTTTCTCCCTCCCCTCCTTCCATAAATGTCAAAAAACTCCGTTGGTTTACTCATTTACAATAGAGAACCTTTTGCCATGGAAAAACATTGCATAGCTATGGGTCAAGGATAGGTCGTTATCTATATAGTTGTGAGATCCAGAGACAAAAGGCTTCATAAGGCTTTTGTTACCATAGCAAAAAAGCTGCAAATGCTGTAAATAAAAGAAATTAAACTCCCTCTGATTGCATTTCCCTGAGATTAGCAATGACAGCTGCCCATGCATTACAGAAAGCAGAAAAACACAAAGCTAATCTGCAAATACAATTATTACATTTTTGATATTTAAATGTGAAGTTAAAGCTATGATGAACTAATACACCAAATTAATTTTAGATTGCCAGGGATAACAGAGCCACTCAGTTTATTTCTAATTGCTCTATCAAAGTATTTTACTCTGAAATAAATGTCGAGGTACATCAGCCAGGCCTGAGCATTCTGTAGGTCTGCATTTCTCAGACACTTCAAAAAGCATTTCTCATAAACACTTCTTTATAAATCATAGGGCTTCATATAAACAAAGTCACAGAGGATGAAGTTGATGTCTATTACTGTAATTTCTTCTTCAAAACACTAGTTTGATGATGGACTAATAAACTTAATCATTTTTAAAACCTGATTACTTTGTAAACATAGTATCAAGAAATACATGCTTTTGTCCCTG
Source organism: Oriolus oriolus (assembly GCA_013400235.1). NCBI lineage: Eukaryota > Metazoa > Chordata > Aves > Passeriformes > Corvidae > Oriolus > Oriolus oriolus. The sequence goes on along the minus strand of VXBT01015660.1, from coordinate 15,046 downwards.
TAGCAAACTCTCAAAAAATTCCCGTTCAACCTATAGTCTCATTTTCCAGAGTAAATCTGCTCTTTGGGCTCATGGTAAAGACTAAACCTAAAATAATATTACAAATGGTTCCACTGAGCTTGCAGCAAATTATGAGTTTTATAGGTGTAAGGGGAAAGGAGGTTTTATGGTAACACTAAAATGACTGGTGCAAAACACCATAAAGCTTCCTGCTGCTTGATAAAGAAGTGCTCCATATTTAAGAGGCAAAAAAGTGTATGAAAATCTGCATAAAATAATGGAAATGGTTTCTCTAAGTAGTTGGACCTACTTAGATGTGAATTTCTTAAATCCATTACAGACTAACAGAAACCAAAAAACCTCCAAGCTCTTTCCTACCTTTGTTCTTACAAGCACAGCACAAGAGCAGCATGAGAAATGCAGCATCTCTCGTACAGCTTGAAGGCTCTGATCCAGAGCTCCGTCTTCAAACTTAGAAGGAAAGTGTTCCAGTTTGCCCAAAACCTCTTACATAAGCAAAACAGAACATGCTCTAATAGTCAAATGGCAATAAATACTCTTTAATCTAAAATTGACCACTACCTAGTGGATTGCTGATTAAAGTCCTTGGGAATGAAAATTTTGCATTGGTGCTTTGAGAGAAATCCTCTCCTTGCAACCACACATTTTTAAAACCAGACTCCACACAGAAGTGTAGTCCTGCAGTAGTTTACTGGCAACCTAAGCAAGCTGGGTCCAATTACACAATTTTGAAGGCAACTGTTTGGTACTTCTATTCTTTTAATCGTTTTCTAACATGTCAACAATTTTGCAGGAATCTGATCAGCAGACCTGCAAAGGAAATATCCTCCCTCTCTAACAAAGATTTATGATGTTGAGTTCTCATAATTCAATACATGATGAAAAATAATCTTATTAAAAAAAGTTTTTAATCTTTTTTCTCATTGTGATGAATTATCAATATCACGCTTTATCAATCATACAATATTACCTAAAAGTAGAGTTGATGAGAGCTTTTGTGCTGTACCCAAATTTTAGTCTTAATAAATAGCTATTAACATCTACTATAAAAAATGACCATGTGAAGACATGCCCTTCCAATTTTGCATCCTCATGAAGAATAAATGCCTCACAACTAAGAGTTGCTCAGTGCTAATTCAGCCATTGCTAGTTCCATTTGCAATAATGTCATCCTTCAAACACTGGCAGTGATTACTGCCTGACAAGTGCTGTGCTTACTGGTGGGTTTGTTTGGCGACTTCATGCACTTTTTTGCAAATCACAATTTAAAGGAGTACAAAAAAGGGAAACAGCAAATTAACTAATTCTTGGATGAAGGTATAATATTATGAAGGCCACTTCAAAAATTCATCTTATCCACATTGCATGACCATCTACACTGTGCATGTGGAAACCAGCATGTGGCAAGTATTGTCCATCTGAACCAGCGGGTATGACTTTTTATAAATATTTTTAAGTCTAGGTTTCACAATTTACACTTACAGTTCATTGCTACTCTTCTACCAGGTTTTGTACAGTTCCTTCATTTTAAAAACAGTTAGAACAATATTGACAAAGTTATTCAAACAATATCCATCTTGTTTTAACAACTAACCAATTGACTGAAATGATACGTTCCTGTTTCTCATGTGTCAAAAGTCAGAAGTAAGACAGGCTTAAGGAATACAGCTGCAGAGCAGCAAACATTAAACCTTGTGGAGAGTAATAAATTAACAAAATGCACTTTGATGTTACTTATCACAGAGCTACAGCACACTGACTCAAAAAGTTGGAAAATATCCTGGCACTTAAACAAGTATAGTCAAACTCATTCATTTCCAATCTCTACATTACAAGTGACAGAATAAAGGCAGGGTATGACACAAAAATAGGAACAAGTTCACGTTTTCAGAATGAAGCTGTACCACAGCTCCATGTTCTTAGTAACATACATGCACTGGGTTAAGATTGTGGTAGAAGACAGTAGAAGAAAAATCAAGTGACTGGATGGTTAAGGGGTATTTGCAATTGGCTCTTGCAATTTTCAGGGCTGAAAGACTGCACAAAATTGGCTTCTGTCTGACTGCAACAGTGTCATATAGAGTGCTTTCTAGTGATGTCATCACTATCTGCTTCTGGCTCTTTGTTAGAGATACTATATTTTCTACTAAGAATAAAAAATTACATGAAGAGCTTTTGCTTAGTTGGGTTTTTTCCCTTTCACTGCAAAAAACTATTTCTTTTTCATTGAAAAAATATTAACAGAGAACTATTTGCACCTATGGCTTTTTGATGAAAGACCAGATCCTACCACTTAGAGTAAGTGAACTAGAACTTGACTCAAGCAGCTGTCACAGCATAGTCAAATTGTTCCTTATAATCTAAATATTCCAGATCTCATAGGGTTGTAGTAATAAGAAATTCCTATCAAAAGAATGTGTGTTTTCATCAAGGCAGAAATCTATGGCAGTGAGATGTTGCCTTTGTGCTTTGATTTCTGACTGATCGTTAATTATGAGACAGACAGTGGTATCAGCCTTACATCCGATTGGCTTGGATGCTTCAAGTGGCAGCAGCACAACTACTCACTCTTGTTTCCTGGGGGAGTTATTATACATAATAAAACAAATCAGGAAAAGCAGAGATTAATTCCTTACTACAGCATGTTTCTGTCAACATCACGTCTCTTGGAAGAGAGCCTTCTGCTCTTTAGGATGCATCTCACATTTTGTGAATGTAATTCCTGGGGATAAAAAAATGCTTTTAATCAGGACAGAAATAGTGGACATAGCTAATCTTATAATAACTGAATTTGCTGGGCAAAGAGCGTCGTTTCCACAGAAATCACCTGCAAAAGTGAAAATAAAATTAGGTATTTCTATGGAGAGAGAAGAATAGTTGCATTTATTGTAATTACTATCACTGTCACTCCCAAGCATTTAAGTGATCACAAGCCAAGCACAAAAGCAATAAACACATCACTAAGCTGAGCTATTCATTCAACTTTCCACAAGAGTTCTGATTTCAAGCACTAGAGGCATTTTGCTTACAAAAGCTCTTGCTATCAAACCTTGCGGTATTTACATGCTCTATATGGATAAAAAACCATACCCCAATTTAATGCTTAAAAAAACCCCCCAAAACAACCAACACAACAGTTAATGTTCAAAGAAAGAATTCCTTGAAAACTGTATTTTAGCAGCTCTTTGTTTGAGGCTCTGCATTCATAACTTAGCTAACACCCAAAGCAAGAAAATGATACTTGCTCAGTCACAAAGAAATCTGTTGCCATGGGAAACCCAAGATATCAACTCAGGAATTGATAGCAGGAGTAAATGAAAACCCACTTTTCAGACACACAAAGAAAGTAAAAATCAACACACAGGGCTATGCAGCATTTGTGATTTAATCCTAATTTAGGAAAGGGTATGTGACTTTTGATTATGGAAGCTGTATCTGCACAGTCCATGTGCAGCTGACACTTTTTGTTTTAACTTCATATCCTTCAGAAACTCCCCTGTTCTGCCAGTCTGCAGAGTGTCATAAATAGACCTGCATGTTCACCCCAGTGTACATTTTTCCATGAAATGCCTTTCCCACAGGTCCCAACGGACTCAGCAAAATAGACAGGAAAATAATCATCGAGAATTAATTCATCCTTGTACAGAATATTATGTTAAACTCATTTTTAAGATCTAACACTTACAAGTTACCTTCCAGAAAACCTAGAGTCTCCCCTCAGACAGAATTCAAGTACAAACTCCTAAGCATTCACCAATTGATAACAGCTCATTTCAAGTGATTCATAACTTACTTCAAAAATTTGTTGTAGGTGTTAACTTGTGCAAATCTAATTTCAACAGTTTTGTTGACAAAGCACCAAAGTTAAATAATTTGTAACTTGCTAATGACAAATGAGATGGAATGCACTCATATCAGTTTAATGGCTTCATAATTTACTCAATATCTAGAGGACTAAAAATCCGTTATTAATCAATAATCCATCAGCCATGGTATTGTGAAGCAAATCTGTTATTGGTATTTAAATTTCTACTATAATTTCTGAGTGGAACAAAAGCTTAGGATGTTCTGTTCAGCTTTGAAAAAAATTATTGCATTGATTAATGAAAAAAATGCATCAGTGAAGTGCTTTGCTTCAGTCTGAATTCAGACTTTAAGGTATCCCAGAAAACACTTAAAACTCAATGTTTAAACACATCAAGAATGTTACTGGTGAGAACAAGATTGTTATTCAATGCTGCTATTCAGACGAGTCAAATGCTCTTAGCTCATTTCAGATCAGTATGTATTTTTCTAGCACTATAACTCACCTTCCTGATAGAAATTGTGCCTCAGGCTCTCATACAGTCTGCCAAATTAAAAAAAAAAAAAAAAAGCATGATACCCTCTAAAATTAAATTCCAATTTTGTGCTGTTTTTTCATGTTCTTGACTTATTGTCGCTGGCACCTAAAGGTAGAGGCTCACTAGCATTATGCTGTCACTGGCTGCTGCTCAGACCAGCAAGTGGCTCACAAAACACTCGGCTGAGATTTTGTTTACTTGCTTGGTTCAGAGTTTCAAGGATCCATAGCATCATGTACATAAATACTTTGATGTGTCACTCTGTAGAGGTTGCTCATGAGACAGTAACTTCAGATGCTAAATATTTCTCTTAATGCTATTAGTAATTAGTAATTTAGTCTCATTGTTGTGGCATTCCTCCAATTTTATTCTTGAGCTCAAAGAGGAAACACAAGCACTCTGCAGTGACACTCACCCACTCCTGTTTAATGGCCAGAGAACAAAACTGCAGGTTCCCTATCCACCTTCAGGTACTGTGGCATGTTTAGACCAACAACCCCTACCATTAGTAAGATGGCAAAAAATGTTAAGGTTAGTTAGAATTTGCTCTTTCAAGAAAACTGTACCCTGCAAGACAGATTTTCACAGGAACAAATTTACAGTCTAGACCACTTTGATTTCTACTTGTTTGCAGAAGTCACCAAGTGTGACAGTCTCCCCAAACAGAACCAGTCCCCTGGGAGGAGCAGAGTCACTGTAGCACAAGCACTGAAGTTGCCTCATCTTGGAATAAATAAAGAACATGCATTGAGGGTTGCCCTGAGCAAAAGTGACAGTAAGTGTGTAAGAGCTGAAATCTTTGAGCATCCTGTCTAATGAACACATTTCCAGGTCTGCCCTGTAATGGCATGCTGGCTGGTAACTGAAAAGGTTTGCTTGCAGCATGCATTTCAAAACATGTCCAAATAATCTACTTGACAGATAATGAAACCTCTTACAATTACCTTTAGCTTGAAGCAGAGTTCTTCAAATATAATTTTCATATTGATTTATGATGAAGTTAATTATGTTTTCCTGAAAGCTGGAACCCACAGCCAAAACCAAAGTCTAATCAAACCAAGAGAGTGGTAAAAGAACCCTTAAAATACAGAACAGAAAAAAAATGACTGTTGGTCTTTGACAGAGTGACTTGGCTCCCTGTGGGGGATAAGGGTTAAATCTCATCACAAACAGACAGAAGCCCTTGCAGTCCACTAACAAGGGTGGGGGATTACCAGGAGCTCCACATCTGTTATTGACAATGCTGATGAGCCTAATTGGCAACACACAGCTGATCCCCCTGAAGCAGCAGGGGAGAGAAACAAATAAAGAGCGTAAAGGTGGATAAGACAGTTTGAGCAATGCACTTCCCAGAGTGACTCTGGATAAGCTGCCCTCGCACACTGGAGCTCACCAGCCCCTCCAGCAGAAAAGTATCCAAGGCCGGGGGGCTGCTGCAGGTTCAGCACCGGTGCAATAATGGATTTCTGGCAGACAAAGGACAGACATATACAAACAATAAGCAGGACAGCAAGACTTGTTCAAAAAGGCCACTACTTTCTGGTAGAATAAACATGCCCTACCTGCCCCCCACAAAATAATTTGCTAAAGAATTACAGTTCTGACTTCTCAGCAAAATCCTGGAGTCTGTGACACCACATTTTGTATTAAGCTTATTATTACAATATTTGTTTAAATTAAAACAATTACCTAATTTTACATTTAATTTCAGATCGATTTTAAGTATATTCTAACAGTTATGCTATGCTCAAAGCAGCTCATTACCAAAATATAACCCCCTTCCAGCATGAATTGGCTTTGAACAGGGCTTACTCTCTGCAGTTCAAAGGCGAAGTTGTTACAGCATTACAGAAGCCATCTCAAGAGTCAGGAGAAAATAAAAATTATGTCATCAGGCCTAATATCATAAAATTACGTACAACTCAGGCTCCCAAAGTGACCTTTGCTCTTTTATTATCACTTACGAAATACAAGTTGCTGTCCAAAGAATTTTATTGAAATGGTGACCCCTTGCAAACACCACCCTACACAGCTGGGTTCCCTTCTTTCAAGCCTCTTTCCCCAGCAAGATCCCAGCTGCCAAGACATGCTGTTGAAGTCCATTAATTACTCTTAATTAGAATATAATTAGAATGCTGATGTCACCACATGCCAGAAATATGCCAAAAGGAGAGCCAAAGTGTGCGATTAGTGAACAACTGCAGCTACAGAGAGCCTTCAGAAAAAGCAAAGCCAGGTGGAAGGCACGAGTCCACCCTGAGTACAGCTCTCTCTTGCTCTCTCAGACCGGCTCTGGCCACCAGTGACACCCATGGTGACCTCAGTGTCCTAATTGGTTGTAATGTGTTTGAAAGCCATTAGAAGGACACTCTGGAGACTTTTTCTTTAGGCTTTTCATTAACTTGGGAGATCAATACATTCTCTCTGAACTAAGAGGATAAAAGGAACAAATTAGGACAAACTAAACCAGCTTTGAAACATTCATGGGATTTTCCCAGCCTTGATATGTACCAAGTTATATCTATTCTGGAACAGAGTCAGTCATTTAATTTACTCCCCTTTTGACAAAGGTAGCCATTAGAAAGAAGAGTCAAGATTTTGGTATCTTAACCCACCTTAATATTGACAGCTATAAAAATCTATCCTAACACTACTATAGACAGTTTGTCCCGGACATCTGCCTCAGTTGAAGTCACAAAGTGTGCAGCAAGAGTACAAAGATTCATCTTTTATCAGCAATCAATGAAATTTTCAAGCAATAATACCATGTTCTGTTACCACGAAATTTCAAGACGACTGCCCAGTTAGAAATTATAAAAATATCCACATTAGGAAAGGTAGGTGTATTAAACATGTCTTTCTCCAAGGGTTAGCAAGAGCTAACACAGAAATGATTCAAAAAAGGCTCTGTGATTGAAAATGCACTCTGGCAGATCATTCAGTTCTTTCCAATCTTCTTTCTATACACACTTCTCTCATTCAAAAGTTTATTCACAAATTTTGTGAGTTCATAACTAATATCCTTCCAAGTGGCATTTGTCAACACATCTCAGAGTGCTGAACTGCTACGAGATCTGTTTCACCATTTGGGATTAGGAACACCTTATCCCAAACACCTCAAAAATCCCCAGTCAAACTTAGAAATTTATTTATTATGCATCTGATGGTTTTTTCACTTCCTATTGAAATGAGCTGCTTTAGTGAAACAAAGACAAAATTATTTTCCCTTCATGTTTAGATACTAGGCAGAATTAAAAGGGCATTTGGAGTGTTTGCTGAAAGGTGTCTGCAAGTTTGGGTCCAGTACCCACATCATGAGCCTGGTGTCCAGCTGCAAGATTTCCTCAGATATCACCTGGGGCTTTGCATGCATCTAAAGTCCACAAGCTCTTCAGGTCCCTCTCCAGGCACATGAATAAGATTTCACAGCAGGACACATCAATTCAGCAATCAAACCTTCAGTTTAGACAGGCTTCTCCTCTGGCTCCAGAAGGCAGCCCTCCCATTCTGTTTATTCTCACATGCCTTTAACTGAATTCCCTGCCATTTCATGGGCATTACTGTAGATTTGTTTTATGTGATCAGGAGACAAGCTTTTAAATATGTGTTATGAATTAAATAGCACATATATTCCGCAGGGAAGGAAAAACATTTCTGGAGTACAGTAATTTTACAGACTCTGGTTTCTAATAAATTTTCACAGCCACCTAAACTGCATTAGCAAGTTCCAGTTTATTGTAAAGCTTGTGCACAACATCCCCCAGTGACATGTCAAATCTTTACCAAGGCAGCTGAACTCCTAAAGCTGTCCTCATTGGCAGGCAACTTGTCAGATTAAATTGCCACCTCTTGTCAGGTAAAGATGTGTGATCTGATATCTCCCTGTGGCTGATGACACAAACTGTCCTTTCACTTTGGATGTATTATGAATCTCCAGTGTTTCTTACTATGAGTAAAGATGTATCTAGTGGTGAGAGGAAATATTCCTTGCTGACCACTTTAAACAGAGTTTATTATAAATATAGACACAGGAACACAAAACTCCTAAATTTTTAAAATTGTTTTGCTCAGTTTTCACTGTTTTCCAGGGTACTTATCTGTCTAGAGAATCAAAAAATAAAAGTATTTTTATTGTCTCTTGTGTCTTAAGTACTGTTTCCATAGAGTTGTCCAGCTGCATATTTACTGTTTGCAAAAGCTTGAGCAGGGAGGTTAGACCCTTCCAGCCTTACCCATTTTGTGATTAGTGCATTCCTGCTACTCTTCCCTAGACCCTAGAAGCAGCTTTTTGCTAGAAAGAATTACTGGTTACTTTTGTGGATCCTTGATTACACCCAAGACCTGAGGAACAGAACAGAAAAGAGACAGGTACCCTAAGTTTTTTTTTGTATTTACATTGAAGTATTACTGTAATCAGCATTTTTCAAACAATTACAATTCCAAATCCTGCTGCTGACTTACTTATTCAAAACATAATCATAGAACTCTGGCACATGGGGTATGCAAAACAACTTCTCTAAACTTGGAGGAAAAATAAAACCAACTAAACCCAAAGAAAGTATTTCTGACATACCTGCACAACAAAGTTTTGTTAGACTCCTTTATAAGCTGCATTTAAGCTTAAACAAGTTTAGCATTTCCACTTCTCAAGCCCCAAGCTCCTTATTAATTAAAAATGCAAAATGAGTTTCAGAATTTTTTTTTCCTTGAAAGAAGAAAGCAATAGCTCTGTCTATGGTGGAGGGAAATAACTCTTTTCCTCTATTTCCAGTTACGAACTGGAAGTTCCAGGCAATGCAACTTAGGGCTTTTTAGGCCAGAGACACAGAACTTAACTTTCCAAACTATAATGGTGCAGCTCAACAGAAGGTGGCACAAAAGTTTGATTCAATAGTTTAAACCAGAAATTCCTAATAGCAGGCAGAAACTTTCCTGAAGTCCTCTGAAGCACTAGTGCTGATTAGCACTTTATTTCCTCACCCACTTGCAGGAACACAGATTGCTTACTCTGTTCCCATCACAAACTGAAATGGCTCCAAGCAGTGCCTGGGAGCATAATTTAAAAAAATTGTGCCCCAGAGAAAGCTGCCGAGAAGCCTGGGTTAACTCAGAAATGCACTCACAGCTTTTCCAACTGACAGCCAGAGAGGAGTTGCATAGCAAGTGCAACAGACATCAGATACAAGATAATGCTGGAAATTTTCTGGGATTCTACAAAATTCTGCAAGTTTCCCAAAGAGAGCCAAATGGAAGTTCAAACTACCAAAAATCAAGGTAAGAATCTAAAATAGGTAAGAATCTAAAAATGGTAAGGGTAGGTATCAAGCAGTGTTTTCAGAAGTGGTAGAAATGGTAAATAAAATAATTCAAACTTCTTCACTGAAAGCTTAAATGATGATAAAATCTTAATTAAGGAATGTTTTTTTAACCCCCTTTTATGTCTTACATAAAATGGACTCTTTCCACTAACCTCTTCTATGATCCTAGACCCCAATTTAGATAAATCCATTATCATCTTCAAAGAAGAAAGATATATTAGGAAAATGAAGCTATAGACTAATGTTACCTTATTAAAATCCTATTTACATAGAATTAACATAAATACAAGTTGGTAAACCATATGCTATCACATCTGTTCCTCTGTGTATTAATAACAAGACTGTCCCCTATAGGGCTCTCAAATTAATATGCATTAGAATATATTACAAAGTATTTTGATTCTCTTGACAATATAATTTGCAGCTAGATTATTTGTAGGCTTCTAGCTTGGAATTATTACTGTTGCACTATACATCAGCTGTTTCTTCTAGTGTGATTAAAGGAAAACACCTGTCTCTTCTGGTATTAAGACTTAATGAAATTGTGTCAATTTTCAAGTGCTCAGCTCCTTATATTTCAAGTATTTTCAGTTTGAACATGTCAGAAGATTTCAGTCCTTTACCAACTACACCAGCATTTAGGAATTTTGTTTTCCACCTTCCAGAACACTTAATAGATGTCAAACACAAGCAGTGTTTACTAATTAGGTTAGGAAAAAACACTAACATAACAGAAAGAAAAAAGCTTTAAATCTGAAGCTTAATAGATAGAAATTCCATTTCAGCCACTAAACATTCTATAAATATATGTTTGCATTTCCAGTGAAAATAACAGATGCCTCCCTGCACTGAATAAAGCAGGTGCTTGTATTTGCTTTTGAAGACTATGAAGAATATTTTGGGAAATCAGCGAAGTCTTTTATGCCCTACTTTTTTTATACTTATATTTATTCCTTTCTTTGCATACACTGTATGACTAAAAAAATACCCACAAAACCTGTCTTTTCTTCAGGTCAGCTACAAGGTTTAGTAACTAAAAAGGTTTAAAAAGTAAATGCCAAAATAAAAAATTATAGAGAGTTATTTAGAGCTACTAAGGTCTCGCCTTCACAGGGGAGAGATGGCCACCAAGAGCTACCACCCAAAACCTGCTCTTGGACTGTGACTGTAAAATGCTTCCCCTGAAAAAAGGCTGCAGCTCCTCCCATGCTTTGCAGCCGAAGGATCTCTGTTTCAGTGTTGCTCCTTGAATGCCTCACTAAATGAACCAGGAACTACCAAAATCGTGATTAAAACTCCCCAGGTTAGGCAGATCTGCAGCCAAAAGGAGTCTCTTTATAACTCTCATCTCCCTCAGCCAGGCACCCACGCTGGCAGGGGCTGACCACCCTCCCACGGCTCAAACACGTGGCTCCCTCACAGACCTTGAAATAGGGCATTAAAAACCAAACCAGCAGAGAAAAATGCCAGCTCACTTCCTGAGAGCACCTTTAAACAAAACCAAATACAAACAAGTCAATTAAACCATCAAGTTTTGTCTTTTTTTTCTTTATCTGAGCCAGGGAGAGCTCACTAGGCCTCTTCCCTGCTGCAGCTCCAGCACTGCCACATTGTTCCAGAATATTCCTCACCAAGCACCTCACAAGGGGCAGAATGTTCTGACAGACCCAAGCCATGGGCTCAAGGAGCCATTGCTGGTGTCCAGTCCCAGAGAGAGGAATTTCGCAGCTCATGAAACAGAACAGGCCCACACACCCACACCTCTCCTCTGCCTGCTGCCCTCGCCTCCTGAGGAGAGCTGGCAAAAAGAACCACAGCTTGTGCTCCTCACCTGAGGGCAAAACCACAATTCTTGGCCCTCTACCCAGCTGGCCATGGAACAAACTACTGAGCTTAGGACACCTGTGACTCCATCCTCACGAGCCCTGTTCCGCCTGCTCCACACAAACACACCTGTGGCTTGTTTGTTTTCCCCTTCAAGTGAGAGCCTCTTTGGCTTGTTCTGGTTGTTTCTGAAGTAGTACAATGAAGTGTTGCCGCACATTTCTTCTCTGGGGATAATCATACAGCTGAAGTTCAGAACTTCTGAGAAAATGTATATATTCATAAACCAGAATTACACTTCATTGCTGGGCTACTTTAGAGTTTAGATTTCTAGAATATTTTCCTATCCTAGAAGCTTAAAGGGGGTTTTTTTGATAACTGTGAAATGCTTCCAATCAAGACCCATAGCTCTTATTTTAGGTGTACAAGTTGTATGGATGCTATCTCTTTCCATAGCTGGGGAAACCGAGGCTCAAGAACCTGGCAGGAATGGCACCCCTCAGACAGAAGGAGCCCCCTCATCCTCTGTGGGGAACCCTGGGGACACACTGCCTTCCTGATCACCTACCATTCAGGCTGCTGAACATCCCAGGAAAATTTTAAGATAGCTGGTGACAGACTCAGAAGTACAGAAGTATTTACATTGTTCTTAACTTTTATACACTTGGACCAACTTTTGCTCTTCCATATCTCACAGCTGAGTTTGTCTTAATGCCTCAATGGCCCAAGACTGATGGCATGATGGGTAAATGGCTTCAGATGAGAATTAATAATAGATCCTGCCTGAATATTCTTGATGTAATACTGAAAAGTATGCCTGAGTTTTCAAAAAATATAGAGGAAATACACTGTATGGAAAATATTACTGGAAAGTTTTTCTTACTATACAGGTTTATCTTCACAATTCTGGAACCTGACACATTATGTTTGAATTTTCAGATTCTGCTAGCAGAGGGGAATATCCAATATGGGATTCTCTATCCACAGAACAAGGAGAAACATAAATGAAACCATCTTTCCTCCTAGGGCATTTTTTCCTACAGTTGTGTTCTGTGCAGCCTGTGCCAGGCCCTGACCCAGGAGCCAAGGTACAGCCAAGGCCAAGCACAGACTGCCCTGGTCCAGCATTGTCACAGGAACCCTGCAACTTGTCATAAGTCAAGCAAAGCTGACACAGAACATGTGAGTCCAGGAGTTAGGTATGAACTGTACCTTTTCTGGGATCAGAGAAGATTTAGAGGGAGAAAAAGAAAGATGAAACTGAGTGGTCCTCAGCTTGTTCCCCACTGGGTCTTCTTCTCAAAGACTGAATCCACGTTACTTTTGTTTTCATGCTTAAACTATCTTCTGCCTGGCACTCCAGTAAAAGATGCAGTGATCATTCCATCTCCTGGAATGAAAAACAGTCTTAAGAATAACAGATCATCAGCAATTTTCACTGGTTTTAGGTAACAGAGCAGGAATTACAATATTCAAAAAGCAAGTCAGTTGAGCAGTAGAGCGATGGAAGCTATGCAGACAGGATTATAGTTGGTTTTTAGTTTTGGCCTGCAACTATCAAATTATTCTGCTTTATTATATACATTGTGTAAGGCTGCATTATGGATCAGATTGCTGCATAAGGTATTACAGAAATACGTGAGCTTTAGACTTCCTACAAGCAATTTCATCATCCCTGCAAAATTTCCTTCAGTGTTGCATATTCATTAATTGCTTGAGTTGTCATGGTCTTAAGTTCTGAAGTGTTTCATTAATTTCCAGCCTAGACACAAATATAATGATTTTTCCATCCAGACACAAATAGATTGGATCAAGAGTAGCCCTACTGAGCTTTGAGTTCCAAAGTAGTGATCACAAAGGGTCTCTCAGTTATAGAACAGCGACCCTTTTGAATAGTATTCACATATAATTAATATAAGCATGTCTTAATAAACCATATGCTCACTCAGCTGTTCTTTGCTGTATTAATAACAAGTCTGTCCCCTAAGGGACTCCAAAATGAATGTATATTAGACATATGTATCCTAATAACCAGAAGGTATCACAGTTGTACTTGTCTTACTTTAGATAAGTATTTAATACAGCATTATTGTAATGACTTTAAGAAAACATATGTCCCTGTCAGCTCAAAAATGCAGTTTATGAGATTGAAGATAAGCTGAATATTGGGATAAGAAACCTCACAAATGCCATTCCTTCCCATTTTACATTAATAACTAATGGGATTGATGGTAATGTGTATCTAATAAGCTAATACTCTTTAAAAGAAAAGGGAAAGTGACTATAAGGCAAAGTGCAACATAACAAAACCTCTGAATATATCGTATAATTTCAGGTTTCATTTGCTGTTGCTCATTACCTTATGATACAGAATATAACAGAGTATCGCTCTTCACAGTATTAAAGTAGGCAAACCTATTTAAATAAAATAATCACTATTATCTCACACAAGAGTTCAGCTTGGAGTGATCAGAAATTTCCAACCACATTTGTTTTCTTATCTGATTTATCACATGCAATTTATTTTACAATATCCTAGCTCCCCCACACTTCTGAAAGTAAAAGTGGCAAAATGAAATTCCAGTCAAAATGTTAGAGAGAAGACATCTCTAAGTAAAAAATAGACAAATATTCACTGGAATAAAAATTCCTGCCTATGTCTCTCACTTTCCAAAGGGAAGCCTGATCACTGATTTTTTGTCTTTTCTAGGATGGTTCTTGTAAGAAGCTTTGGCAGAGAACAGACGGATCCTGCTGTGATTTATTAAAATGTCAATATGTCTTTGTGTAATGGCAAAGAGCATCATGACATAGGAGGGCCAGGAAGATGCTCAGAGGGCTGGAGCACCTCTCCAATGAAGACAGCCTGAGAGAGTTGGGGCTGTTCAGCCTGGAGAAGAGAAGGCTCTGGGGAGACCTCAGAGCCCCTTCCAGTGCCTAAAGGGGCTCCAAGAGAGCTGGAGAGGGACTTTGGACAAGGGTCTGGAGTGACAGGACGAGGGGGAACAGCTTCCCACTGCCAGAGTTAGATGGGATATTAGGAAAGAATTCTTTATTATTGGAGGTTAGGGAGACACTGGCACAGGCTTCCCAGAGAAGTTGTGGATTCCCCCTATCCCTGGAAGTGTTCAAAGCCAGGATGGGGCTCTGTGGGTTTTGTTATGAGTTTTTTGCTGTCTGGTTTGGTGTGGGTTTTTTTGGGGGGGTGAAGATTAAAAAAAAAGCTGTTCTCTGTGTGTTCCCACAGGACAAGAAACAGAAAAGTATTACTAAGTGTCAGATATATTTTCTTAGCCAAAATGGATGGAAAAAAGTATTTGCCTTTTTATTTGTAAAACTTTGCTACCACTTGCTATCTGCACATCTTGTCCTTCCTTGAGCAGAGATCTGTATGGCCATGATAAGCTCCCATATCAACTCTCTTGTATATATACACCTGTGTGAATAATTCATGAATAACTTTTTCTTGCACTGTTACCCATGAATGCCTTCTCTCACCTCCCATGTGCACTTTCATCCTGTGCAACTTTGAAGTACAGA
>VXBT01015657.1:0-20664 GCA_013400235.1 Oriolus oriolus | reverse complement strand
TTCCCTTCCCTTCCCTTTTTCCCGTTGTTGTTAGGGCTGTGCCTGCTGTCTCTCTTACCAGTGGCAAGTGTCAGGAGAAAGAGCCTTTATTCATTCTAGTTTTCCTTTATTATAGCTGCGAATACTGGTCTGCTTTCATCTTGTACCTGCTTTTCTTTCAGGGCCAGCCTCAAAACTCATGATCATACCTTTGTTACTTTCTGTCAGTTTGAAGAGAGAAGCTGCTGTCAAATACCCTAGGGAAATGCTGGTACCTATCACAGATTTTTTATAATAAAATTTGTGTTTGTTAATTTACATTTTGATTCATTTTAATATGGAAACTAACATTCAGGAAATATTTTTTAAGGTGTCTGATAAACCCTCTATAAAAGAGTTTTCATAACCTGTCAGATGTGTCTGTTTGAACAGACATTACAGATGACCCACTTGAAAGAGAAAATAGCTGTAAACTTCTGTTTACTTAGGAAACATTTAAGGATAGCAATAACTTATCCCTTGCCAGGCTCCAGGGATTATGGGCTGTTAAAACCCACAGAATTCAATGAATATTTTTAAGTTGTCCACCCTGCTTGTAAATAGCCAGATAATGTGTATTTGCTTTTTTGGAAGTCTCCAGGGGACCATGTTTGTGGTATTAGGAACTGAACACATGCCTATGAAGAGACAACTTGGTCCTGAGAAGTTTATTGACTTCAGCTTCACAGAATGACAAAAGAAAGGAGAAGATAAATGTTGTTATTTGTTATTGTTACAGTAGGGGATTCAGGCAGGGGGACCAAACATCTTCCTGGCATATAAACTCAGTTAACACTCTTCTCCAGGGATCACATCTACTGTCGAGATTCTTACAACTGGCAGGTGCCGGGTGGAACAGAAACCATGGGCTTCTTCCACGCAGTTGTTAACCAGAACTGGAGGGAAAAGAGCAACTCCACTGCTTCAGGGAGACTCACTGAGAGAATTCACCAGTTACGACTTCCTAACCTCCAACACCATGACTTTGGGATATTTGTAAAAGTGCTTGTAAAGGATGGAGCCCTGTGAATAACTGAGGGGGGAAAAAAGAGATTTTCCTTTTGTTATTTTGAACAATAAGTCTGGAAGCATAGAGGATTTGAAGCAAAGATTGCTTTCTTCTAGAGCCCTCAGTGTCCAAGAAACTGGCTTCTCCTCTTGGAAGCAGTCCCATTACGAAGAGAGATGCTGAGAAAGTAAATACATTATCAGTGCTGATATATAACTCTGATTAAGATTTTAGGAATAGCTAAATAAATTACTCTCATTACTAAACCTCCCATTCTGAAGCTTATACATACTGCTGTTTGTGCTGGATGCTCACTTCTATTTTTTCTAATGTTGCTTTTTAAAACAGAACACCACCAGCTATTTCTGTTATTGATAATTTTCCATTGCTGCAAAGCTCTTTGTGTTTGTTGCTGTGACATTACTACCCACGCCTGAGCTTTCCCACACAATTGCATTATTGCTATACAGCACAATCATGTAGAATTTGGAGGAAGAAAAACCACTTTCGAAACAGAAACAGAAAAGATGATGTAGAACAAGCCCGCTGATACTCTGCAGAGTATTTAATTAACAGAATCGATCTCTTCTTGGAGAGATAAAGTAATTTGATAGAATTCAGGGAGAAAACACATCTTTTTTAGGGCAGGGATAGTTCCAGATTGACACTCCCACTGTTTTTTTAAATTAGTCTCTCCTGATTCCCACAGAGAACAGAAAAAAATTAATTTTTTAATTATGTATTTAGAACCTCAGAATTCACCAACTGATAAGTGACTTTACAACATAAAGTGACTTTACTCACAGGACAAGGCCCTTTCTGTCAAACTAAGAGTTAATGCTAAAGCAATTTAATCAATGCAGCATGATAGATACATAATGTTTCAAAGTACTTTTTACATGTAAAAATGTCAGTGCTATACATGCACACATACATTCAGACAGCAGAAATATTCTTTAAACAGATTTCCAGGCTAGAAACAGGGTATCTGTTTTTATACATAATCCAACTAATTTGTGATTCAGAAGATTTTTGAATTAACAAATGTAGTTATCACCAAACCATGTGTATTTATATTCAAATAATAACTAAAGATGGTGATCAGTTCCTAAAAAGTTCTTAACATCTGCTGAAATAGCTGAGCTCTGGACCCTAAAGACAACTGCAAACCTGTTGCTCTTCATGGATTTCTCTTTCTTTCATTGCAGTATAGTCAAATTCAAGCGGGTGCATGAGGTTTGCGTGAGTGTTAGCCCAGTGAGGTGCTAGCCCAGTCACTGCTGGAGCCAGTGTTTATATGGAACATGTAACCCTTCTCCAAGCAGACAGGCAAGCAAAAAGAAAAATGCAAACACCAAAACTCATTCAAGTGAAGCCCTATGAACCCAAACTTAGTGTATACATTTCACCCTAATGCATGATAGTTGTAAGCATATTCTTTATACTAGTTATGACTGCATTATTTGAAGATTAAAACTCCAATTTTATGTTTTCTCTTTCATGTTTTCCTCAGAGATGTAGAAATGGAAAGTGAAGAATATCAAGAAATTTACACACAGAATAGTGGTTTCCTTTCTGTTGCTAAGTTCAAAAATAAGGTACCGAAACCATTATAAAGCATCTCAGTTAATTTTCTAGAAGCTCTGGAGAATTAAACACTATAAATACCTAGAATTTTTTAGTTTTATTCCTTTACATAAATTTTATGTTTCTTAACACCTATATATTTCTGGAATGCAATGTCAGCCTCATTGCAGATCTATTCACATCTATATTTAATATTCTGTTCTCCCCAGAATAAATCTGTAAGTTTGTCTGTGCAGATGTAACATATGTATCTATGGACCACTTCAGCGCTGAGCGTATTAAACTCAACCTCATTTTAAGCTAAAATATTGCCAGTGACAGGCCTGCACTATAGTGGCTTTGCCAGGAAATAAAAGTCCTTCATATCTTACAATCTCACTAGCAGAAGACTCAGGCCTCCCACTTTGGAGAATGCAAAAATAAATGGACGCAGTCCTTTTCAACCAAAAGCAGGTAAAACCATGTTCCATCAGGGATGTTTTGAAGCTTTTGAGATTTCTTCCCTGAGAATATAGCCAACTGTGTTGGTGTCAGGATTAAAAGCAGACTGTCTGGCTCCAAGTGGGGTCACATATGGTTAGGGTGTCTGGGCACTGTCATAACCAACCCACTCACAGCTGGGTGCTGACAGCTTTTGTGCTCTCAAACACCTCCCTTGGGGGCTGCAGCTCTTGGCACACTGCTGCTGGGCTGAACGTAGAGTGGGGACAGCCAAGGCCCCAAGCATTCAAAGTTCCCAATTAGTGCACCCTTGCATGTTGCTTGGAATGACTTTGCTTCAGCCATCAGCCACATCTTTGTTTCTTCTGACCTGAGCAGACAGCTAGCTCACTTCGTGGTGGTATTCCCACCCCTGGTGGGGCAGCCTGGAGATGTGATAATCTCCCTTTGTACTAATTGAGCATCAGAGAAGCTCAAAACCAACGAGAAGCCTACGACTTTGACCCTGCTGCCTTGTGTATTGGAAAGAGAAAACAAAAAGCAGGGATTTCCAAATCTAATTAAATAGTTAGATATGGGTATGACCTGTGCCTGACAAGGCATTAGGGCATATTAGGGCACAAAGAGCTCTTACATGTAATGCTGGTTTAAAATGGATTTTGGCTTTGCAGGAGTTGTGAAATCTTTATGGTCATCTAAAAAATCTGCTCCCCAGACCTTAGCCTTTTTTCTCCAAAAACCCAAACACTTGTAAAATATTCTGTCAAAGTCTTCCTGCAACATTCCTTTTAGTGGTCCAGAGCCTACAGCCTCCTTTATTGAATTTCTAATAAACAATACATTTTTAAGTGTTTGCCTCTCAAAACTGAATGTTGGTTTTATCCTATGGCAAGAAAGCAAAGCTGAGATTCATAACTGGCAGAATTAATGGTGTGGTAAATCATTATATTTTTCACCCTGAGAAATCCTGTTCTAGCTCTGTAAGCTTGTACGACCACTTCCTATGTGGAGGGGAATGAGAAAAATGGGGAAATCTGACCATATTTGTAGGTTAAGAGGCACATCTGAGGAACAGGCACACAAATCTTCAGTTGTAAAAAGAGGAATCTGTTGTCCTTTGTTACATAATTTGTAATATTGATCAGTCCTTTTACTTTATGGATATTCACAGGCAGGGCATTTTCCCCTCAAACATGGCCTTTTCCCCCCTGTTTTATTTTTCATATCTGTCTTCATTCTGTCTTACAAGGAGAGTCTTGTTAGTTCTGTTTAAAAGATAAGGTGAGCATCTGATGAACTTTCAAAGCATGGAGGTGCTGGTGTTCAGCGTCCCATCCTGCAGAAGCCTGTCCCAAACTGAGTATGAAGACATATCCCACATTTCCTGGAGGTTTAAGGTTATTTCCTTCATTCTTGTGCATTACACTAATGTTTTACACAAAAGAGGCAGTAGAGGTGCAAACAACGTCATGAGGTATATGGCAGTGATTAATGGAGCTGTACCTTACAGCTAGCTGTACAGCTAACATACCTAACGTGTGGTAGATGTCCAGATGATTAAATTTCCTCTGAGACTTCCCTGCCATTCTGTTCCCAAATTTTCAGATTGTGTGATATACTTTGCACACTAAGTGTTGTGTGAGATAGCCATTAGCTACAGTGACTGACTCATGAAAAGATAATATGTTTCCTATCCAGCATGACTAGCGTCATTCGTACTTGGTTTGGTTTCTGTCTTTGATCTGTGCTTAAAGGAGAGATCTGTCATGTTTAGCTAGAAAGAAAATTCCTCACCACCTGCTGCTATGCTGAGTGCAAAGCTGCATGGATCTGAGAATATCATTCTGTAATTCTGGATAATTACTTAGAGAAAGTTTAGGGGTCCCATGTTCTACTGCACTTTAATCAGAGTCCAAATTTGAGTCCATTTCCCCGAAAGGCAGATTCAGAAGAAAATAATTTCAAAAGTTAATGCAATGTCAAAGACATTTGTTCATTGATTTGTCAAGTGACACACTCCCTTTTTTTACAGTTTTAATTTTTTCCCCCAAATTCCCTTCAATTTCATTTGGATATTTCATCTTATTAAGATACATTTTCAAGAAATAAAAATTGCTGACTCTGCCATGTGAAATTTTCTAAGTAGCAACCACTGACTATGGAAAAATAAGTTCATAAGAGTTTCTCTCTGTGTCTGTGCTTGTAAGAATTCTTTGTGAAAAGGACACTCGCCCTCTTTTACTGAGTTGTAGCATTTTTTCCCAGTTTTTGTGAGCAGTTTGTTTAGAGAAAGGAAGCAACACTGTAGAATCAGTGCTTTGTCATCTAAAAGAGCTCCTACTCACAGATTGCATTTGATCTTCAGATACTGAGCTGCAAAGACAAAGAGAATTTGGGTACACATTTCTGAACTGTCCTGCTTAAGAAAAGACAGGTGATCTTCAAAAAAAAAGACACCCAGCAAAAGAGTATCCACCTATCAATTTTGTTTTCCATAGAGAAAGCAATATCTTCCTCATACAGAAACAATCCAGCATACCAAAAGGGACTCTGAGCTGAATGCTTTGAACTGCAATATGATGGAAGAAAGATCCTTATAAAGCTAACCCAATAAGCGAAATTTCACAACGGACTGTTAAGGTCAACAATATGAAAAAGTGGGTGGGAGAGCAAGGCAAAGTGTTTGCAAAAATCTACATCCACCAAAGGAATTATAATTGAGCTAACAGAGTTTATGCTTCTGCATCAAATTGATCTGAAATCATCCTGAACGTTTGACCATTAGAAAAAGAGTAACAAGAGAATTTGAATTTGGGGTCCCATTGAGCTCTTATCTGATTCAGTTCCATCTGATGTTTTACCCTTGGTGACTAACAGTATCATGTTAGTTCTCTTCTTTGGATGAGCAGTGAATGATCTGTTTATATAATAATTTTCCAAGGCTTGCTTTTTGCCTGCTGTTATGACTTTGTGCCATTTGCAGAAGCTGCTGATGGAGTTGTGTATGTGCTAAAATATACAGCCCCCATGTTTTGGAAAGGAAAAAGCAGTCGGGAGGGTGCTATGTACCAAATAACTTCACCTAGTATTCGTTTTTCAGTCTCCTAGTCTAAACAGGTTTTCCATGTAGAAAAACTATACTAATCCTTCATTTTTAAGAGCAAAGAGAGAACTGATTTACATTTAATTCAAGTGTGAATTTCCTCCTACTTTTCAGGAGCGTATTTTAAATCAGACAGCTGACTATAAAGTAAAATTAATATTAGAAGAAAACTGGGAATCTAAGGTTTTTAAGGTTGTTTTGGTTTTGGTTTTTTTTTTTCTTTTTTAAAGAAAGCTGTATTAAGGAAAAGATCACGCTTTTTAAGCCAAGCTAGCTTATGTCTGGACAACAAAACAGACAAAACAAATCCTGTCTACTATAAAAATAAATAAATTGCCCAGATGCTCACTGAGAGTACTGAATGCATTAAGATTTTAACATAAAAGATTGTACAATATTCCCTTCTTTACTTTATACACAATAAGAGAGACAAGCTTCATACCTGCCAAAACATTATGAAGTAGGAAGCATTATGACACCTTTTTAGGTGAAGTATATCTCAATACCTCCTGTTCCATCATGGATTATCTTTTGTAAGTGTCAGGTTTAAAAGCAAAAGAACACTATTTTTATTAGATGTTTTGCATGAAGAAGAGAGGCTTCTTACATAGGAGGGTGACATTTGAATTTTGTTTTGGAAATTCAATATTTCTTACTGGTAATAATTGTAGAGCACTCACATTTTTTGAAGATAAATATGAGCAGTCATCTGAACTCAGTTCAACCTCCCCTTAACAAAATCAGCAATAAAATTTCACTACATGATCATAAATGGAAAATGGCTATAATGTATTAAGATATAAACGTTATATAACTTAGCTTAATCTAGTGTGACGTTGGAGATCTAGTGAAACACTTGAAAGCATACCTGATTCAGTTGCTTCCCACTGAAGTTCATGCCAAGAGTGTCTCGCATTCTAAAACGTATGAAGTTTCTGTTTTGCTCTGGAGTGCAAAACTCAGACCTATATGGGACGCCATGGTGCAGTGGACAGAGGGACCAGCATTTTTAGGTGTACCATGGCTTGCCATGACTGGCAGTGAAGAGCCTACTGAAATCCAAAACACTGTACATTAACTAGAACTTTGTCATCTTGTGTGATTGTCCATTTCTGCTAACTACCACTCATTTCAAAAAGGCGCAGGTTACACTTTGCATTTTACACCAATATGGAGACAGTTGGACGGCAAAAGAAAGAGGAAAAAGATGGAAAAAAAAATTGGCGTCAGCTTTCCTGGTGGTCTCAGCACTAAAATCATACTTACAATAATTGCAGTAATCGTTTCTCATCTACTACCATAGGATATTACCTGATCCCTTTCTACCCTACGCACATCTTTCCCTTGAGGCCTCTAGTTTTGCTGGGTAACCTGTGAACAACCATCCAAACTGGACTGCACCAAAGTGCGTAAAGACCCCTTTTTAACCTCCAGTTTTTTTCTGAGATTGTAGACTCATTTTATTATTTTTGCTTAAAAACACCCATCCCACCAGACACTAAAATACCTAAATATATCAACCTGAAGGATAAGCTGGATAATGCTAAAGGCTTCACTGCTGTCAAAGGAGTGGTAGAAAACTGCAGCCATTACTTTGCTGTCATGGTAGACTACTGTGAGTGTGAAATCCTATGAGGGGAAAATCTGCTTATTTTTTACTGATTTTATAATTTTTTTCTTATACTGTTGACACCTTACGGCAGAATCCAAAGTATACCAAAATGTTTTGTTATTGTGGAGGTTTCATTTTCATAGGCAAAGAATAATATGGCCCTTCAACCTCAAGAAATGTACATTTTAGAGAGCTAATACATGAAATTGGTAGATATGCTCTCAGGTGGGTTTTTACTTCCTCTAAATTATAAACCACAGTTAAGGAGGAAGTCCGTACACTTTTCACACAAAATGTGAGGTTGTGTGGTTTGTGGTGCACAAGGTTTCTGTGGAGATGTTAATTTATTATCTAAGAATATTTAAGATGATCCTCTGATTTTGGGAGACTGACTAGAAAATTGTTCTTGACATGTACTTCCCTACTATAAATAAAATATTTGCAGGCAAACTGGGTTTTGTGTTTGCTGCTTCATAAATTTTGCCTATCTTCCAGAAAACTACATGAGTTAAGCATTTGCCAATTAAACAAGAAAGAGATGATGGATTTGCAAACACTTCTCTTCCATGAGGGTTTGTCTATGATAAAATCAGAAACCATTCTCATTAAAGTATTTCTCCAACACGATGCAGCCTCCCAGGAAAGACTAACCATGAGCAACAAGGAAAGATATATAAAAATGCAGCTTACATTATCTTCTAAGACAAGCCATTTTTTACATTGGTGAAACTTATGTCTCTCACCTCTAGAACTACAGTGGAGAATATTTCCAAGCAAAAGTCTGGCCTCGTGTTTGGAGGAAAAAAATGAAGCAAAAACTCAAATAAAGCACTTTTTTTTCTTTTTCTCAAGAAAAGGAAGAAAATTATCAAAGAACCCAAATGTTTTTCCTTATGTGATCTTTTTTCTCACAAAAATACCGAAATATTATTTGGTTCTAATATTCTTTACTGAAAAGATTTCATACAGCTTTATTGATTTGTAGATTGTACACAGAGGTTACTCTCTGGCGTTACGACAGATTTTTTTCTATTTGATATGTCTTGGTTATACAGTTAATAATTTATTTCATCAGTGGAAAATTATATTAATCTAGAAAATTATATTTTGGATCTTTGGAATTAGAGGCAATCTCAAGAATCTAAAGGAATTTAGTTATGTGAAATATATTTGTCATACTATGGTCAAGTGTCTCTGGAAAACAGCTTATAAAATTCTTTGAGGAACAGTTTTCATGCATTTTCTCCAGGGCATCCCTACTTGTAAAACCTGGCTTTGCAGAATTTTCAGCTTCTGGTGGCAAAGAATCACAGAGGGTGCAGGGAGAACATTTTTAATAGTTGACAGTTAACTTTCCCTGTTTAGTGATAAGAGACAGACTGATTATATTTCTTAATGCAGACTTCATAACTGAACCACAATTTAGTCCAGCATTTGTTGTTTCAGATGGAAAGACTCTGTGTATGATATTTAGAATTTCCTCTCTTTTGAGACACCACTGATCTGCAGGTTCTTTGTGAAATACTTTCAGTGTGACTGGTTGTCCAGAGGGGTTCTGGTGTCTCCATCCTGGGAAATATTCAAAAGCCAACTGGAAGTGAATCTAGGCAACTAACTGTGCACAACCCTGTTTGAGCTCAGTGTTTGACAAGATGACCTTCTAAGGTCACTTCCAGCTATTCTGGATCATATGAGTCCACCTCTACAAATGTTTGATGTTTGAGAAGTTAGAAGCAGCTGGACTGGAAGTTCTCGAAGGTGTTAAAGTGGGCTTGAGCACCAAAACACTCCTAGATATTCCAGCTACAGTTCAGAAACTTCAGAGAATCACACGTGAAGTCCCTGGCCAAATTAACAACAGAGAGTAATTCTGTCCCAACAGACCAATTTTTCCTCACCTATGTGGAATTTTATTGCCCCTCTGTGAGGGGAAATGAAAAAATTGTCCTAATTTCTCCTTCTTCAGCCCTTTAAGTGCCCTTGTCAAACACTCATGCAGGGCATAAAACCCCCATTTGGTTTTCAAAAGGTATTTGCCATGCAGAAAACAACAAGAGCTGCTGTTTGATACCTCTGGAAGTCTGAACTTGCCTAGGAGCTGGCTCTGAGTGGCTGGGTTGCAAAATCTTCACCTATAGTCTGTAGCAATGTGGCCCCTTTATGCTTTATGAAAACCTGACCAAGATATGCAAGTTTTCACTTGGTGTCTATGAACTCTAGCTGTATACATTTCTAAATCTATAGATGAAAATTTCCATTAGCTGTGCTTTGCCTCTATTTTCTCTGGCAAAAAAGCAGAGCAACTCTGAACCAGAAAAATTACCCCCAAAGACAACAAAACAAAATGTCTTTGTCTGTATCACAAGCCTGTGAGGCATGTGGCAGATTACATCTACTTTTACCTGAGGCATAGTGAAACAAATGATGCTATAGTCACTTTCATGAGAACTGATGTCTTGTTTTGGAAGCTAATAACAAACTATTCATAAAACAGGAAATTTTTTTAGCACAATGTAACTTTTCTCAACTTTTCTATGTTTTTATTACTGAGTGACAAAAATGTCTTCAGCATGTATTTCACATCCATGGACTTTATGTATTTTCTGTCACTGTGTGTTAGTGTAATGCAATCTAGCATAGAAAATATCTTTAAAAAGAATAAATTGTATATTTTTACAGAAAAGGAAGTAGAAAACAATTGTAATTTCTTATAAATTTATATAAAGTAATGCTTAAAGGGTTCTTCTTCTACCCAGGGACCAGAGGGATTAGTTGTCCAATATAGATCATGTAGCAAATATATACCAAATGAAGTTTTCTGGGGGTGTAAAGTCAAATTAGTAGGAAGTACATCATGTTTCCTCTGAAGTCTGGGGATTTACTCTGCCAAAGAAGAGGAAGCTCACAAAAGTTGTACAGCTCTGCCATCCAGGCAGGAAGAAGACTGTAAGAGCATATGACCATGTTAATGTGTCCTGGAAAACACATTTCTTCTCACTGTATAAGCTACAAAGCAAATTGTCACCATAGAAAAATTGTATATTGATGTGTACATTGTTCTTGTGCATTTTTTTTTCTGTAGGCCTTTGCATCATTTTTCCTACATATTTTTGCATCATTTTAAAGACATGGTTTTAAGACAGGATTCTTGGCTACAACATGGGCTCTTAGACTGCTCAGTGCTTGGCAGACCAGTCTGAAACTTTTACTCTTTCCAGGTAAATTCATGTGCTTTTCAATAATATTATCACCCAAATCAGCTGCTTGTGACCTTGTCCAGTCAGGTTTTGAAGGCTGCAGACTTCCCAACCTTGTAGGGCTGTCTGCTCCAGAGTTTGGTCACAAAGTACAAAATCTCTTTGTACTTTGCCTTTAAAAAGAATTTTCCATTTTCCCTTTTATGTCCATTGTCTTCTGTCCTATCACTGTGTACCACTGAGAAGAAAGTCTGATTTCACTTTCTGTACATTTTCTCATCAGGTATTTATTCCAGTGAATTAGATACCCTTGAGATTTCTATTCTCTTGGTGAACAGCGCCATCTCTCTCAGCCTCTCTTCATGTGAGAGACGCTCTAGTCCCTTCAGCATCTTTGTGGAGCTTCACTGGACCAGTATGTTCATGTCTCTGTTCTGAGGAGCTCAGAACTGGACCTGTCACTCCAGGTGCGGCCTCACCAGGACTGAGCAGATGAGAAAGTTCACCTCCTGCAAGCTGCTGGCTGCATATCAGGATGTGTGCCTCCTGATACATCCCAGGATACTGCTAACTCTCTTCACAACAGGGACACATTGCTGGCTCATATTTGAATTTCTGTCCATCAGAAACCCCACCTCCTTTACAAAGCTGCTTTCCAGCTGGGTGGCCGCCACTCCATATGCTGGTGCCTGGGTTTGTTCCTCCCAGGTGCAGGATTTAGCATTTGTCTGCCTAGTGCATGATTTAACAAGGGAACACAGAGCTGTCATTTTCACAACAGCTTCTGAATTACAGCTAAAATGAGAAGAAAATAGATGTTTTCCTTGTTTTTAGTGTGAAGCACATGATAATTAGTTTTTGATAGAGACAATGGTTGCAAACTTCTACATGTGTTGACACATGAACTGTTTGTGTGGGAAAAACTTAATTGGGCAGCTTATACTGCTGAGAAGAACTGCTATTCCCCTCAGGCATGAAAATAAAACCTGATTTTATCTTTAAATGTCAATAAATCAGCTATTATTTTGGAGTCACCATAATCCAACCTCTAGAAATGGCTTTAATATTTCCAAGACCTTCTGCAAAATCAAATTATGTAATGTAACTTACCTTAAAGCAGTAAAACAAAAAGGGGATAGAGGTGATGCAAGTTTTACCCACCTGCTCACTACTCTTTTGTCTAGCTCATACTCCTCTTCTGACATGCAGAATTTTTATGCAAAATCTACCTCTAAGATTTAAGTTTTGAGGTTCAATGTGTGTCTTTGAGAAGCTATCTGCTTCAAGATCCATCAGATTCACTTATTTCTGTTCCTAGAATGTAGAACCATGACATGGCATTGCCTAGCTAAAACAATTTAACAGAAATTGGTAAATTTTATTTACAAACCTAGAGAAACCCACACAATGTACTAGAAGGGTTTTGTTACAAAGACAGTAGCACACTGATGGCATTAATTTAGTTATCATATTAATTCCTGACAACAGCATTGTCTTTACTTGGACATCAGATTCCATTGAAGGTTCAGGCATCTGACAGGAAACTTTGAAATCAATCCTTATTTTAAACACTAAAAAAAAAAAAGTTTTAAAGTCTCTCGAAACTTTGGTTCAGAAGCAAACTATTGTTTCCATTGTACACTGAACTGCTCTGCTGATTCCACTGAGCACAACTGACATTGGGATGAGCTTAGATGAAAGGACAATGCTGACATATTACAAACTGTAAAATAAACCACCAATACAAAACTTTTCCTAATTTGGGTTTTTGAAGGTAATATTTTTCTGTAGAGTCTGATAAACTGGAATGGAGGAGACTTAAAACACAAAACAGGATTATGAACATGGCTCTACTTCCCAAATCACTCCAGATCTCCGGAAAAACCGAAGCAAAGCCTGTACTTGGAGTCACTGAAATCGTCATGCTTAAACAGTACATCCAATGTTATTCAGAGTGAACACCAATTTAATCACATTCTGTAAGCTGGATAAATAGCAAGGAGTATATGTCAACAAAATTTCTACATGGAATAGTATTCTGTATGTAGTTTGGAAAGAAAGTAGACCCCAAGAAAATAAGGATTGTGTGAAGCTAACAATAAAAGAAACTTGCCTCCTCGAAACAAATATTTTTCTTTCAAATAGAAATGATATTACAACAGAACAATCACAGAAAATTATTCCTTCTAGCCATGAATAGCTGAAACCATTTTTATCTGTCATAATTTTTTTCCTTGTTGAAACCAAGCAATGCAATGATGATAGGTTTGGAATCAATGTATATCAGAAAGACAGCCTATTTATTTTTTAGAGAAGGTTGTTTTTAAAAGGGATTGTGATATAATTAGTGCAGATGTCAAAATAATGCCTTAAGCAAAACAAAGTAAGCCATTCATTCATCATTTTTACACAGAGACTTCAAAATATTCTGCCTTTCCCTTTCTAATTCCTAGACACACATATACACACCAATTTATGTATGTTTCAGCTCTCTTCAGAAGATCAAAAGAAAAATACATAATAATTACAAGAAATTATTATTCTCAGCATCATAAATCTTAATAAATAAAGAATTTTGACTCAAGAATGGGAATGCAGGAAACAGAAATTAGGCATCTACATGACATAAGAAAACCTGTGTAGAATATTATCCTTGTTAAAATATATTGTCTTATTGTAAAAGTGAGTGGAATGATGTTTTCAAAATGGTTTTAGAAAACTATTGATTTGTTTCAAGTACACTGGGATATGGATATCCAAGCTGAAATTATTTATACGAACTGTTATCCTAAGAAATGGCTTGAAGTAGGAAACCAAATACAAAGGTAAACTGCTAAAGCTCTTTTCTCCAGCTGAGGCTATCAAATCCTTGTGAAAAAACCTGCCTCTCCAACCTAGGTACCTGTTCACAATGTGGCACATATACATCCTTCACACCTGCAAACTACTGCTTCAGTTTCAAATACCATTGCAAGGGAGTTTGTATTACTCTGTGAACAGTAAACCAGATAGTTGTGGACCTGACTGTCAATATTACAATCTTACAATTTTATGTGTATTTACTACCATTATCTGACCTTTCTATTTGAGTCAGCATTGTGAATGATGGACTTTTTGGGACAAGTCACAGCTTCTATTCCTCGTCTTATTAAATTAAAAAGAAAGTAGGAAAAACAAACTGAAGGTTTGACTTTTATGGCCTCCTACAAGACCCAGGAACAGTATAGCTTCTTGTCTTGGCTGTTTGCCTGAAACAAATAAACCAGAATACTTTTGCATGATCATTACTACCCCATATTTAACATTTGGTGACTTGGCCTCACATTAGCAAATGACCTTTATCAAAAGATTTGGGTTGCTGGTTTTTTTTTCTGAGATTTGTCAAGTGGATGAGAAGTTTGTATGCAAATACTTGAGCTTTATCACAGTGAAGTGACATGCAGGGGAGTAGAAGTCAGTTTGTATTTATTATCTAGAAAGCTCATAATGTTTATTCATACTCATTTTGCATGGTTTAGAGGATAGAACACATGGAGCCACTTTATTAACAACCAGACCACCCTTTTAAATGTCATATCGTTATTTACTTCTACTTTTGCTCATCATCATTACATAATCTGGCCTGTCAGTGTTCTCTTCTGCTCAGATCCAGTATGAAACAGCAGAACTGAAACTCTTACATTTTACTAACACACAGAAATAACAAGTAGAAAGATCACAATAATTTAATACACTACCCAGGCTAATATTATTATTTTTGACAAAACATTATTTAAGCAATAAATTAAGCTGCCACTTTCTCTGTAAGCCCACTCATTTGTTTATTTCACCTTAACTGCATGCGTGTAAACTATGTTAAATGTTATTTGTTTAATTATTCTGAGATGGTATGTTTTTATTAGGCAAACAACATTTTTTGCTAACATAATAATGACTTTATTATTCTAATAAACAGAACTTGTGCCCTTTGCATCTGCTTAAATTTATACTTATTTAGGACTTTTTTCTCTTTTTTTTTTTCTTCATTCTTTTGTAAAATTGACAGCCAAAACATATTTCTGAAAATGTAACTCTTATGGTGTTTAAATTAATTAAACAACATAATGTAAACTATGGTAAAGAAATTACTCTGATAAAGCTGGTGGTAACACATAACATTTTACATTTTTAAGTAAAGAAAAGACAAAAATGAATCAAGGAAATAAGGCACCCAGTTTCTGGTGATTCATCATTTGGCTGCCTAAGTATAAGAGCTTTTTGAAAGGGAGGGCTCATTACAGACAAATTGTTTCAGATTAACTATTCCATTTGAACTTCAGTGCCACTTTCAGATTCATTTACAGCATCTGATGAAACACAGGCCTGGTAGTAGGCTAAATGCTACTCTGATTTTTTCTTTTGTGTTGTACTGACCCCATTTCTACCTTGATAATTGGTTAATGACAGAAAGGAACTGTTGCTGGTGGGGAGGAGTCAGCATTTCTGTGTCGTAGTTTCCTGAAGTATCTCCAGTTTACTTTAGACAGCCTTGGGATACTAGTAGTAATGCTTCTCTTTTCTTCCTACTAGATTGGATAGCTTACAATTGTGAGCTCCAACTTTCCTGTAGCTTGAGTTTGCTGCATCCAAATTGCTCTAAAGGCAATCTGACCGAAGGCATTCTGCCTCTAGCTTTACTGTCTTTGTCGTTTCTCTCTAATAGGAAGATTTTTTTGACCTATGTTGGTCATAGCTCAGAATGATGGGATATACAAGGGTAATCTTGACTTTCTTTGCTCTGAGCCAACTATGGCACAAGTGAAAGGCATAATCGACATTATCTTATATTGTCTTACTTCAGTTTACCTACCTATCCTAATAAATGCCTGTATCCCTTAAAAAAAATCTTATGTAAGGTTAAAGAGTCTCCTATTTTCAGGATCCCATCATAGACTGACTGCATCATGACTGTCTAGTACTGTAGCAGTTTGGCAGCTGTGGGACATTTTAAGCTATCTGAGAAAGGCAGACCTTGTGCTGTCCTAGGATTAACTTCTCAGCTCTCTTCTTGCCTGACAACCACAGCCTCCCTTCCACTAGAGAATAACATGCAGGAAGGAAAGACTGATGCCCACTTGAGTCTCACTTTAACATGAATCCAAGACTCAATAGTGGTTTGGATCCTGTCACAAAAGTTAATTTGTTTTTTTACACCTCTCAATTAAGACTTTTTAATTTGAAATTGATGAATGTTATTAAAAGCTGAAGCAAATGTATTGGTTAATTATTGCAAGTCAAACAGAACATTGTGTACTTTCCACGTACCTGGAAATAATTTTTACTGTTTCATTTGAAAAAAGCTAAGTCTTCTCTGACACATGACAGATGAAGGGAAACTATGAATAACTCTGGGATAAGGGAACAGGTGAGTCTAAGTCCCAAATAGTGCTTCAGGCAAGTGCACTCCAGTTTATGCTTGATGATCATTACTGCCAATTAACTTGAGAAAATATTAACTCCTAGACTTAGGATGACAACTAGGATAAAAATAACAAAAGTTTTCTGTGAATATTTCAAACTGTTAAAAAACAAATAAGTAAGTCAATGTTACCAAATTTCTGTAACATCATGCAAGGCAGAATTACAATCATATTTTGCATAATAAATTTTTCAGTACCTTAGGAGAGTAAGAAAAAAGATTTAGGTAAAAGATATTTAAGGGACTGTGCAAAAAATATGTTATTTTGATTTTTTTGTTTGGGTTCCAAGATGACATATTGGTATGTGTTAGGGATCTGATTCAGAAAATTCCTTTGATGACAGTATAATTTAAATAACACAAGTAGTTCTATTCTCCAGGTAACTACTTATGCACGCACAAGGTTGAAGATATTGGTTTAGGAGTTGTGGTTCATTCTCTATTTCTTTTTCCTGTTTTTAATTATGTATTTTACTATAACAATAAGCTTATGACTCATCTTCCATGACAGCTTTTGGAGGATGCAGGAAAAAAAGCAATATATGGTCAAATTTGACTTTAGGAATGTCAGTGGGATGCACGTTATGGAGACTGTAGGAAATAAGAATCTCTTCTTCCCAAACCCGTGCTCTACTGGATCTGATGTCCATTTTCTTAAACTTCTTACGTTTCAGTGTTTCAGATCAAGAGAAGAAGAACCAATGTGCAGGATGGACTATGAAGTCCAGGTAAAGATGTAAGAACTATGGGCTAAATTTAGAAACTGACTTTTGTGATCTCTTATAGACTTAAGGTAACATTACTGAGTTTTCAAGAAAGTAAGTCAAGCCTTGATTTTTTTTGGAATCTAAGAAACAGAGGTGATGACCAGAGAGAGATTCAGCAAGAAGACAAGAAATAGTTTCAAGAACATAAACAGCTATGCCTACTAAATAAAAGGATCTTTTACTTTGGAAGGGATTAAGATGCTTGTATGAAGGACTGACTGGCTTTTATAAATGGCAATTAGGTTAGTAGTCATAATGTGACATAATCCAGTGGGCATGATTCCTTATGTCCTTTTCTATTAAAAAAAATTTTCATTTACTTGATGACTCTTACGTAGAAAGTATTTTCACTAATCCCCAGACAAATTATTTCACTGGTTGCAGTTTAATTTAAAATTAAGATCTAAAGGAGTGATGCAATCATGTTTAGAGAAAGTCATAAAGTCTCAAGAACTTTGAATTCTATATTAATTCAGTAAAAGTAGTGAGCATACACTTTAAAGAACTGTTTGATATTTTGTAAGAGAGCATTATAAAAAGAAGCACATGCAGACCTAATTTCTACACTACTTGAATGCTTGTCCTATGTATATTTAGCAGCCTTATAATTTCTTTCAACATTAGTTACTTACTTGTATTTGGTGAAGACGGAAATAAGTTATAGAAATCTGGTGTTTGCTTGGTTGGTTTGGTTTATTTGGGTTGGGGTTTTCTTGTTTTGGTTTTGTTTGGCTTTTGTTTGGTTTTAATATTGTTTTGTTTCTTTGGGTCTTTTTGTTTTGTTTTGTTTGGGGCTTTTTGTTTTGTTTGGGTTTCTCCTTGTTTTATTTTTATGTTCTCTGCTGTTGAAAGGCCAGTGTACTAGTCCCAAAGTACTTGTCTGTGCATGTGTATAAGGTTTTCTTTCATCTAGGCCCTCACATTAAATTCCTGCCTTGGTGTGGTGGGAGGACTTGGCTTGAGCCTTGGTGTCAGCATGGTATAAGCTGGCCTCCAAAATTTTACACTGGGTCTGGAAGACCTGAGTCTTACAGAAGTGTAAGGCCACACTGTTTCTGTCTCTTCATACCAAGAGCATGACAGCCATAAAATTATTTCTGCTATCAGCTTTGACTTTTTCCTGTCTGTCATGATGCCTATAATGCTTTCTCATGAATAAAACTCCTTGACATGTCCCACTGTCATGTCTGGATAATTTGAAGACAGCATCTTATTACTGTTTCCAACTGGAGGATCATGTCTTCTGTCTCCAGAGTTGGAACTTTTTATTATAATAATGAATTTCCAATACACCATTTGCTGGTCATCAGTCTGCAACTAACTAGCTTTAATAACACATTTTGTGTTATTAAATTTGAAATTCTCCACATCTTGGTTGCCAAAACATAGAAGCAACCACTGGTGATTTCAGTCAGATGGCTTTTCCTTGCATGCAAAGCACCGACAAAACCACGATAATTTGAAAAGATCTTTCACTGCACAACTCAGCCTTCAATAGTGATCTGTATTCAATCCATCTCTACCGAAATTTTGTCTCCCTCTTTAGGTATCCATATCCTAATTTTTCCATCTCATTGTGAACTCTCTGCAATCCCCTACATCCACATATGCAGACCCAGCAGTAGCTGTGTAGCTGTTAACAGTAAATTTCTCTGTCTTACACTATGAGGGAGATGGTTAGACAATATGATTGCTACTGAGAGCAATAACTTAATTGGTGGCAGTTTTACTGCAAAAGCTCTGCTTCACTTTGTTCTGAATTCTGTCTTTTATATCCAAAAGCATTGCTTCATGAGCAATGGCCCAAATACTGTATGATGTGCACGGTGTAATCCTGCAAACAACATGTTGAACAAAAACTAGCAGACAAATTAATTCAGCCCAATACTGCAAAGGAATAAAACCAGGTGAGTTATTTGACAGATGTATTACTTAAAAAGCTGCATAACTAACAGAATCCTTTTAACCTGCTGACAGACAGTAAAACACTTGTGTTTTTGCTGGCTGATCAGTAACTGAGCACAATCTCATGCTGTAATTTGCAATGACACAGCTGCAACGGACAAGCCACTATAAAGCTTTTTGGTCAGGATATTGACAAAGAGATGGTGCTGAAATTTTGATGCAGCTTTGTACATTTCCTACCAAAGCATTACCATTATATCTTATTGACAGTGGCGACTGTAGTGCTATAAATTATCAAGTCAGAAAATCTTTTCTGAACAGACTTCATTAGGTGAGGTTTGGTTTAAGTTCATTTGTTTAGGTCTGCCATTTCAGTTCGGAAGCTCTCACTTGATCTCTTTCCTAACTTGGAGAATGCCTTCATGAACACTTCAAATCATGTCACAACAACAACTGCAATTAAATAAGACTAAAGTCAGAGCCTTAAATTTAATTAGAAAATCCAACAGTTTCAGCTTTGCAATTTTGGTAACAAGGACCATAAATCACCACAACTCTGCCTAAAATGAATGGCAATTTAATCTTTCTGAGAAGTGACGTTTAACTGCATATGATATTTGGATTGTAATTTCTCAGCTTCTCTTTTAACTTTTATTCTCATTGTACCACAAATTATCATACCTGCCATATTTAGATATAGAAATAATTATTCTTTGTAACAATGTCCGGGCTCCAAAATATATCTCCTGGTGGGAATAGTGCTTACCGTTTAGCTGACAAATTTCGTTGAATTTATTGTGGGTGCATGGTAAACTACTCTAGGCAGAATTTTTGTGGATGGGCTTGTATCTTAAAAAACGCACTCTACTTGTAAAACAGATGTTTTAATTTCTGTTTCCCCACTCCATGATGACATAAACTTTAATAGGATTATGTTCAAAATGGAAACAGTTTTTTTGGTCAGAAGAAATGAAAGTTCTTTCAGGTGGAGAAAGAGGCAGCGGCAGCTCCTTGGCCTGCACAGGCTAATCCTTTGCCACAGTTTCCACACTGCACTACAAAATTCTGCTTGTAAGCATATTCATCCTATGTGCATTGTGGAAATCTCTGATGAAAAGAATTTTCTTATCTATATTTGAAGGCTAGTAAATCCTTTCTAAATAAAACTTAAATTCGGCTGTGAAAAAGTGACTTGTTTTTGAACAACAAATTTATTCATGCCCTTAGTTCAGAGCTGTACAGAAATATTTCCTTTGTCATGTTTATTTTTGTAAAGACTGCTGGAAAATGGCTCCAATCACTTTTTTTTTCTCTGTTGTTTGGTCCCAGATGGACATGAAATATTTCATATTTCAGTCATCAGTCATATTGGTAAACTTTTACAGCAAAAGTTCTCATAAAAACTAGTGTTTCTACATTCATATCTATCACATCTCTAACATGATCTATTTTACCCTAGGGGAAATGTAGCTAATACAAATACATCGTTTTCTCATTTTTCTCTATTTTAGATGCATGATCAGCTACAATGGAAATCTGATGTGTTAATTAAAAAACATAAAAAAAA
>VXBT01015571.1:0-16208 GCA_013400235.1 Oriolus oriolus | reverse complement strand
ATGTGTTTCTACGCTAACATTATGGTCTCATGCATCTTCTTGGTGCTGCTACTCTAGATGAACATTGCTGGAGTTTCCTATTTTATCCATTAATGCCTTTGCCCATGCACCTCTTGAGAGGAGGTGTCACTGTACAGCCAGCAATGGTATTTTACACTGTACATACCAATACCTCATTTACCAAATGGAGTGTTTAATAAAGCAGAGGTCTAGCCAGGAGGCAGCCAGCTCACCACAAAGATGACAGTAGTATGGATAAAGAGAAATTTCCAACATTTCACAATGCTATTCATTGACTTTACTTCTTCCTTTCATGTCACTAGCCACCAGCTTGGTAAAATATTGTTACTTCTCATTCCTAGCAACGTTTTACTCCAGGCCTGTCTGTATTCTTCATCATTAATACAGAAAGTTTGAAAACATGACCTGGACAAACTCATCAGATTCAACTGTGTAAATAAAGATATTAGTTTTAGTATTACAGTACTGAAGAGAAGAGATCAATTCACATTTTTTAGTGCTGGCACTGATAGTACTGCAAGACTCAAGGTATCATTTAGCGAATGGGAAACACAGCCATTTAAAAAGCTAAATTGCTTTTAAAACTTAGCATTGGATCTGCATCTAGAAAGATCCAGTCTTTATTAACAGCACTGGTCTTTCAGTCAACCAGATGAAGTCTTTTTTTTCTTCTAAATAACAAACCCAAGTTTCTCACTGACACAGGGCAACAAACTCAGGGTTTCTGTCTCAGACACTTTTTATCTTATATTTCCTTATCAGCCTCAGGTACCCAAGGATTAAGGCTTGAACTTTTAGACTTCAGTGTATCCTTCTGTTAAAAGAAAATTTTGCAAAGTCTCATCTTCTAAGGTAAAGTTGCCTTTCATAACTCCACATTAGACTGTCTTCTCCACCACAATAGCTTTCTTCCAAGTTCCTTGGGTGAGGGTTTGTTACTTAAAAAAGCTTTTCCTGCCTGGAAGTAGAGGCTTCCAGACACAAATATGCATCTCCAAAAGATGAGCATAAGGGAGTTCCAGGATGAGGAAGGGAACTGAAGTTCATACACTGGAGTAAGCGAAACAGCATCTACTGAGGGAGCAGAAAAGACATAGTTTTAAGAGCACGTTCCTACAGGATTACTGAAAACAGTCACTGGCTTCCACAAACAGAGACACCACACCATTAATTTAATTTCTATGTACCTCTAGGTGTAATTCTTCTATGCTATATATTAATCTACCTTTCTCACTCCACCCAACCAGTTTTCTGCCCCTTGCTCCATAAATTTGTTTGTGATTCTATACTCAAGTTCTGGTCCCATGCAGCATTCAGAGTAGCTACATATCATAGCCTACATATCTACCCATAGCATCCCACATACTCAACACAGCATTTGTGTAAGTTCAAGCAGAAACAGGCACAACTGAAAACTCACTACATATAAACTGAGTGTATCTCACTATAGCAAATCAAGCATAGAGTAGAACAGATCAAACCCCAGTTCAAGAGGAAAACGAAGAAATCTAAGATCAGAAAAAGGAATAGAATATCAAAAACTAGATATAAAATTTATGTAAAAATGTCTAAACTGATTTTAGATTGAACAACATGTGACCCATATTTCCTTCTGGAATTATCTGTGGAATGGTGCACTTTTCATGTGTCCTGTTCAGAGGAAAAAAATATTAGTTTTTGCATAGACTTGGTCCAAGCAGGAAAAGAAAAAATTGAGACAATCCTAACCATGAAAGACAATTTTGGTTCTGAATCAGAGCAGCTGCTTCTGTATATACCTCAGAAAACAAAAATTACGTGAGCTAAAACCATAAAGCAAGAACTCACCTCTTCATTATTCTAGGGATCATAACAGACTAATTATGCAGTCCAGTTTACAGGCCACTAAATTCTGAGACTCAGAACAAACCGATAAAATGACCACTCCCTTATCTTTTCTGAAAAATCTGTAAGGTTTTGTGGCCACACTCCAGCCAAGATGTAAACTGTTATAAGATTGTGCATAATAACATTCACTACTGTCTCAAGTCACTAGTATGACCTTCAGCCACAAGTTCAGCAGCTGATTTATTGTTCATTTGGTTCATTCCTGGATGGTAAGAAAGTTTTGTTCAAAATATACTTCCTGACATCTCTTTACATACTTTGTCTAACAGCATTTCCCTGTATCATCACTTCAACTTGCACTATTTAGGCAGTTTCTTAGCAGTCACCTATCACGAGGCACAAAGGTCTTCCTAGCATAAATGAAACCTCTTGCTCTGAACACCCAGATTTTATCACTTTTTTGTTCCTTTATGATAACATGAGAACATTTAGTAAATACATAAGGACTTTAAATGGCTGTAACACAATTGGCATTTTTAATATATTTCTGAGTACCTCTGTCTTCAGAAGAAATACTCCAGGGACTGAGAAAGCAAAAATAATCTACCATTTCTTTTCCTGTAGTAATTCACTTTATTGTAAATGAAAAAAAAATTCAAAAAACCACAGCAGTCATGAGAACAAAAAAACCTACATTTTTCCAGACAAGTTCTAACCTTTTAGTGACAACTGCTGCAGACTGAAAATGAAATTGTATGAGGTTCAAGGACACCAGCCACATTTTCCCCACCTCTGCCTGCCTATCAGAAATAATTGCAACAGTCCTAGACTCCACAAGATATAGTCTAGCAGATAAGCGATAACAGAGTGTCAGTGACAAAGGTCAGAATTAAAGGGCATAGTTTGATAATTGAGAAAAATAAGGGTACACTTGGCCAAATATGCATATAGAGTTCAAGAAAAGTAGATTAAAGGAAGAGGAACTCAAGAAATAAAGGGAAAAAGTTGTTTTCATTGTATGAGACAGCAAGAGACAGAGTAAAAAAAATGTACTCAAGCTTACAAGCCACTGAGCTACCAGCTTCTTCAGAACATGAAGAACAATCCTCTGGGGAGAAGTCAGTGTACAGCAGATAGCCACATCACCAGGAGTATCAACTTCTTCCCACACCTGATCCATCGCATCAGAAAGAGAAAAGATACTGGTGTCTGTTAACTACTGCTAAGAGGTCTGCAGAGAGCAGCTACGAAAAGTAGTTCTGTATCTGCCCCACATCTCTACTGGTGACATTTCTGCAAGCATCTAAACCTTCTCTGAAAATGTTTATGGATACCAGGAATCAGAAAGACAGGGAGTGAGCAACTGCTTTAAAAATTTGCCTAGTGGTTATAAACTACACGGTTTTCATATCCTTGCATCGAAATAGGGCAATCCCAAACATGATAATACAGCTTAGATCCACTTAGAATAAAAATTGCATTAATTCAAGTCTTACCATTTATACAGGCACTACCAGGTCAGCCCTTTTGGCCTCCTAACTGCAACCAACCATCTACTATTTTCCAGCCCTAAAAGGATCTCCAAAACAGCTCAAGATCACAGTTGTGCAGAGGCACTAGAAATCAATAGTAAACTCAGTTTGTATGGGCCTGATAATAAGGAAAGAAAATCACCTCTTGAGCAACAAGCACTACTGGTAACAGCACTACCACCACTACCTCTCTGTTCCTACTAGAAACACATCTTGTAGGCCTGCTCCTCTTCTGTTCATCAATCCAGGCAGTTACTGCTGCAACAACTGAAGATAGATAAGACCTCTTAATAAGCAGGAGCAGTGAGAGTCTCAGCACACTGTCACAAAAACCTGTTTTTCTTCACATGGCATGTCACTACAACAAAGCTCCTGAGGTGGAATTGGCAGGGTTAGGTTTATGGATGGACTTGATTTAAATGATTCTGTGATTCTATGTAGTCAGATTCTATGTAGCTGACCTAAACTAGCTCAATAACACCAGCTGTGTAGGCACAAGCATTTAACTCCTCAGCCTAGTACTTGACCTGGTTAGCATTGCACCAGGATGGCAAACCTAGAAGCCCATCAGTGCAGGCATATGCAAGTAGTCATATAATTGCAGGCTGGAAAGCATAGAACTATCACTTACTATGGTGGTACAGGATGGAAAACAGTAGTTTAGAAGCAGGCATGGTACCCTGTACAAAACTGCAAAACTTGACTGTTTTGTAGAACAACAGCAAAGATGCATAAAATTGAAGGAAGGAATCATGTCATAGTTGTTCCTTGCTAAGAATGTTCCTGCAGTTACCCATTTGGGGAAAAATTCAATTGCCGTCTCACTGTACTTGCTCTTTAACATACAGATGGAACACAGTTGCCATTCTGACTTTTAATGAAGGGGTTTCATTACATTTTACTGTACAAATAGATTGTTTTCAAAGATAAATATGTCAATGATTTACAAGCTCACTATGTCATTAAAGTTTTCTAAACAGTTTTAAGGAAGTTTCTTTCTTTGAAAAGAATAAAGACTTCCTATCCTAAGTGAATAGATATGAACAACACAGCAGAGCCAAGGCAAATTCTTCTTGTGACTAGAGAAGGAAAAAGTTTTTGTATTTGTTAAAGGTTGTATCACTTGTTTTATGGAAGAGTAATAAAGTACAGAGATTTTGCCTAGTTAGGCAGCCCTGGGTTTGTAGCCTATGATCACACAGGATCAAGTGCAGAGTAACAAAAAGGCTTAGATAGCAAGAAAACAAACGTACAGCATAGTGACTCATGGAGGCATAAATTCAGATTTCAAGTAGCTTAAATACAGCTCCTTAAGTACAAGTTTCACGGGGAATACTTAAGATGACGAAAAGAATATATTTTGTTCCTTTTCTGCCTTCTTTCTTTAAAGTCTTCTCACATTTATTTGGAATTTTCACTTCCAAGGAAGTAGCTGTTTCATCTTTACCTTTCTTAGCTATTATGCTAATCCTGTATTTCAATAGTTACTGTTTCACACATTTATAGATTTCATTACAATTTGCTTAATACTGATCACAAACAAATTTTATATTAAAAAAAAGCCTATGTATTTAGTTATGCAAAGAAACCAGAAACAAAGAAATGAAAAAAGAGAGAAAGACACCAGTTTGCTTAGATGTCTTTGTGTTTACCAATAAAACCTGTAAACAGTGCAAATGGATTTGTACTGTTTCACAAGCTGTTTATAGATGCTGAGAACAGAAAGAGTGCATTACATTAAACATCTTTGGTCAGTCTCATAGACAAATCTTCATTACCATGCAGGTCTGAGATGAAGTTTAACAGCATTTCTAAATGCCTTGGATGCTATATCAGTCTATAAGAGGATTTGCAATATGAAGAAAGATTGCTGATCATTTCCTTGACTAACCTAATCATTATAGTAATCTTCAACAATCAGAAAACCATGTAAGTTTGTAGTTAATGTTTGCCAATTCCTATAGAAAAACTGGTTAGACAAACTGGTTTTGCTCAGTTGGGTTCCTGTGCATTGAGAATTAAAATACTACCTGTATTTAAATTGAACTGCAATGATTTGACTTATAGCAGCTACATGCACACATGTGGACCAATTTGTCATCAGAGAAGTGCAATATAGTAATTTTGGCATGTCACAATAGGTGGATGTAGTCGCTTCTTAAACATATACAGGTAATGTTATTCGAACCTGGATACCTAGGTAGATAATGCACAAAGTAGAATTTATGATGGACCATGTTACAGTTTCAGTTAGAAACCTGAAAACAAAACATCATTTGAAATAGAGTTCTTGTTTTACACTCCTCAATTCATCAAAACAAGTTACTGTTATTTATAATGAAATTTCAAAGACACAGTTCATGT
The DNA here is from genome assembly GCA_013400235.1 of Oriolus oriolus. Classification (NCBI taxonomy): domain Eukaryota; kingdom Metazoa; phylum Chordata; class Aves; order Passeriformes; family Corvidae; genus Oriolus; species Oriolus oriolus. The sequence goes on along the minus strand of VXBT01015571.1, from coordinate 10,464 downwards.
AGATTTGATGATTTTTGTTTTCAAGCAAACTTATGAATTGCTGCAGATAAAAAAGAAAACTCCCTTATGATGTCACAACACTATGTTACTCATTAACTGATATTTAAACTTAGTTCGAGCTGGAGTCACTCCAAGACAGCACTTCCTACAGCAGTGAAAAGCCGTGTATTTCAAGGATAGCTCTAGAACTGAACTTACCTAAGTCTGCAGTTAGCTCCATTAAAATGCTGAAGAAAGGAAGCTCCTTGGAGGATTCAGTTTTTCATTCTGAAAGTCGGAACAGCTTCAGAATGTCAAGTAATGACACCCCAGCCAGTCCTACGGAGAGTGTTGGATCAGTATTTATAAGGTAAATCCCAATATGTTCGAGTGTTTCGCATGTGCTTGATGATGGGGGAACAGGGCAGCAACATGGGAGGGCACTGGGACAAATGCAGTAATGAAAATGCCCAGATAAGGAAGCTTAATGTGAGTATGTAGTGCATGCAGAGAAGGTAATTTCACGTATGTTACTGATTGCACTGGGAAGGGGAGCACTACGGTAAAGGAGAAACTTCTAAGGGAGGACAGAAGGGTATTGCTTTCTCCTTCCTCATCTATTGACACTGAAATTGACTGAAACCAATGATGGTTTTCATTTTCATTTTTGAATGTGTATAACACTATATATTAGCAAAACTCAAGTTTTAAAGTGACTTCTATGGGATCATCCAAATACCTATAATATTTGATCTCTGTACAAAACAAATGTAAACTTTGTTAGATCAGGGAGTTAAAATATTTTCGTCTGTGCTTTGTCCTGAAGGAACTTCATAATGTTCATTAAACTAATTTTCAAGATACGTGCCACCTTATTCACAAGAAATATTCATGGGAGTAGAACACTTGCTAAATGAATACTGGTAAAGGGTTTCCTGATAGAACACTGCAAAAAAAAAAATAGGGGAAATCTGTTTTCTTACTTTGGAAGGGTACACTTGTTGAATTGCAGATTCTCTCTGTGGTGGACTACATTGCAATGCAGAGTTCTGGACAAATCATGCGTGTTTTAAACAGCACAGACAGGGGAAGACAATGTCAGAGGGCTACTGGTACTTACCGCTTATCCTTCCTCATCTACTGCAGGAGCAAGACAAGTAAACACCCATAGTACTTATGTCAACCCATCATGAATACAGTAGCTTAAAAAGCTATTCAAAATATCTTTAGACATTTATTGGTTCTTAATCCACTTGAAAATTCTTTGCCAAGGGCTAGTCCTTAATTGTTGCACGGTGCCAAACAACCCTGAAGAGTGATTTGGAACCTCTGCATAGTCTTTGCGTGGCTGAATTACATTTCTTTATGGCTGTGCACAAATTCTTTATATGGGGTGACAGATCTTACCATTAATTGGGTCACTACTATAAATGAGTCTGTTGGCCTAGTTTTTTCTCTTTTGAAATGTTATTAGGGCCTTTTAATACTATATCTGCATAACATCCTTTCTTCCAACTCGAATGTCAGAGAGATAATGTCCAACAGTTGGAACAGATAATAGAGAATCAGAAATTTTAAGTTTTAATTAGAGATTTTAAAGGCTCTTATCTAGAACTAATCACTTAGAGCTTGTTTAAAAAAAAAATACACGTCTTTTCGTATGCTTCTTGATCTCATTTTCCAATTAGGCTTGGGACAGAAGTACATACAGTGGTATTTGGAAGGTACAACACAAGTTGGTGATTTTTAACCACTTCCTAATTTGGACAATATAAATTTTGTCCTCCTTCCTGTGTCTTGTCCAGAACACTGGGCAGACAGATTAACCTACTTTTCTATTTACCACTAGATAACCAGTACACAAAAAGCTGCCATATATGCTCTGGGGGCAACGTGACCAGCCCTTACAAAGAACAGTGTCTTTTACCCCAGATTTCTCAATAATCAACCTGCCTGCCAAGTATTGAGTGGTAGGGGCAGGCCTTCTAGAAATCCAGTTTACTCAGTTGCTGGTTCAGTAAGGATAATATGATCATAAAACCCTGCTGTGAAACCATACCTCTATCAATAGCAAAAATAGAGTAACAGGCTGCAAACACTAGACAATCTACTAAGAAGGATGCATGATAGCATACAGTGAGCTAGGAGACGGACTGAGCTCTCATCAAAGTTGCTTTTCATGTGTTTGTCACAGTCATGATACACTTACTGAAAATGAGCCACGTGAAAAATTAGGGAGAATGCTTTTGGGAAAAATAAATGCAAGCTCTGCATTTTTAGGTACTATTTTCAATACAGTCCTATTTATTTGGAGCATATTTTCCATATATGAAGATGCATCCACAGAGAAAATTTACTATATTAATGATTGTTCTTGTTCATTCTAATTATTCATGCCTGAGGACAAAAACTGACTATACACCTAAGTTTTGGTATACATCTGTTTTCACGTCACTGTAATTGGCACCATGTGGATGAGCATGAATTTGGCAGAAACCAGGGAGTTATTAACATTTCATAAAGGGGAGCTCATAGTTTATCACCATGGCAGCATGTTATTCCTGACACAGAGCAAAACTGATTTCAGGAGCAAATTAAGACTCTGGAGCTAAAGCTGAGGTGTCAGCCATGCATTATAGATCAGAAATTTGTATTGATAAAAGTATTGGCCACATGTGTATGCAGCATTTTATCAGCATGAGTGTATAGAGTTGTTCCGACATTAGAACAAAACATTTTCCAGTACTCCAGATCAAATACAGGCTAAAACAATAGGGCTCTCAAGCTTCCACTTGGAGCCCATCCCTGTAATACGAGTCAATACCCTGTTATCCACTCCTCCTAAAAATTTAGAAAAATCTCAAGGCTTTTTGGTTTTGAAAAATCTTCAGAGTGACTCTAGGGAAAAAACCCCAAACATATTAAACACAAGAAAATTAGTTTTTTCAGCAATTTAGATGAGGTCTACAGACCACCAGCTCCACGAATGGCATGTTATGTATGTTTATGTCAATCCTAGCAATAATGACATTGTAGGTTATATATTAAATGATTGGAAAAAAATGGATTCGGCATTTGTCAGCAACATGGATATTAGGTAAAAATTATAAACAATTTTTTTAAATTACAGAAAAATGTACAGCATAGAAAGGTTTGTTTTCTAAATGCAAACTCATGAAAATGGGAGTCAAAAGGGTCCTTGACTCTAGTCCTGATCTAGCAGCTCATTTGGTGCTTTACAATATGCAAATAAACTAAATACAGTACTCACGTTTTGCACTTGTGATCTGGCATAATATTTACCTATGTTTTGCTTACAACAAAGTAAGAGAAAAACTCTGTAACAACTAGTAACATAAACTTTAAAGATGGTTTTGTTACAGATGGGTTTTTGTTTGGACACAAAAAGGAGCCCTACACACAGATTTTCTCTCCGAAGATTTTTTTGGCAGAAAACTTTAAGGAAATTCTGCATTGAAATTATACCCCTCAGAATCTTCCAACATACTGCTGTAAAACTGAGACTTAGTTCAGACTAATTTAAGAAGCCATGTTAAAAAGATAGGCACATACCACCTTCTAAAAAGTGTGTTGTCTTTATAGGTCAATTATGAGCATGTGAAACACTGGCAACCCCCTTACTGCTCAATGGCTTGCATCTGGAATTTGGCATTCACCCTTTGTGGGCTCACTATGAAGACATATTTATGCTTGTTTTGGTTTCCTTTTCCCCCAGAGTAATATAACTCCTAGTTCTAAATGAAACAGAAGAGTAACTGAATAAGCTCAGTCAAATAGCTCATAATTCAGAACCCCATCTGATGTAAAGATTGCGGGAAAACTGACAGTATGATTAACTCTTTCACATTATCTTGTGTTCCTCACTTCAATAACCTTCCCCTTCTAAAAGTAAGAACAAAACTTTCCTAAGCTTCTGGAAAATCTGGGCACTATATTTTCTTGTGGAAGATTCAATTTATCCTCAAAGAAGATGGTTTTCATTTTCTTACATACTTTTATGTACCATACTGCTGCACTTCAGAGACTGACAGATGACTAAAGGTTTCCTTCAACAAAATGATCACTGTAGTTACAGATATCATGAATGTTTGCATGCACTCAGGCATATCTGGTTCCAAAAAGGATCCACACATATTCCTTTATGATACACAGATTGAGTAATTATATACATGCATGCACATTTTTCATTAGATGCAAATCATCAGTTTGATACCCTAAATATACAGCTGTAGCTGGATTGAAATTTTTGTCCAAGTCATCTGTATACAGAGATGTCACACTTGGATGTTGTCCAGGATTTCCTTGGGCATTTATAATCAGAGAACAACAAACCAAGCTAATGTGACCCACCAGAGCACAACAAGCAATATTTACACCTATCTTTTTCAGCATAGCTGGACAATATATTAAATGAGAACATACATTTTTTTTATTATAAATGGAAATATCTTTTTTAAATTATAAATGGAGAAAGTGGATTTTGCTGCCATGAGATTTGATACAACCATTTTAAATGACAAGATCTAGGCATCACCTTATTTTAATACATTAGCATTGCCATCCATGAGGCACCCAGGGCAATACACCGCATGAGAATATGCCACAACTGCTCTTAACTTTTTTTTACCATTAGCTGAGAGGAGACACCGACTTGTGTGTTTTTCAGCAAAATGTCAGCTGGCCGAGTGCTTTCTGACAGCTAGCAGAACTGAACTGTTAGGTGTCACAAGGTTGCTTTTTCCAGAATATAAGAAAGTTGCCATGAACAATTTGGAGGGAGACAAATGTGCCTTTATTTCAACAGTTCCACTGTGTTTTGCCATTAACCCTTCTTCCCATACTGTTCTTTTGATCACCATGGCACAGTAAGACACAGTGGTGAGGCTCACAGCATGCAGTGTGTCTTCCATGACTCTGAACAGGTCATTGTGAAGGTCATTGGTACCAAAATGGCAATAAATGTGCTGATGAGTACATGTGTAATGTGTTACATGTTACATGTAATACCCCAGAAGTTTTGTGTGGCAGTCTCTCTCCTTTTCCCTGCTGGGTGTTACAGCACGATTGTAGCGCAGCCTAGCTCACCCACCTGTTTCAGCACAGAGCCACAAGGAACAGCCCTGGCACGCCTCACCACTTGTGTTAAGTGCTCCAACTGGCTTTCAGCCCAGCTTACTTCATTTGCCCGACGCACTGCCCTGTCCAAAGGGGAGTTCAACCAATACAGTAATCCAGGCTACCTTAAACAAAAACCAGGAATTGATAGGCAGATAAGACTTCCAGTAAACAGCTTGGAAGAAAAATATGACCTGATATGGGTATCTATAAAGTAATCTCAACTTTTAAAAACAAATACTTTACTAAACTCTTAATCCAGGCAAGGAACAAGACTCAACTGGCCAAAACTGCTTTTCACTCCTTACAAAACTGCACCATTCACTGTGTTCTGGCCCTAGTTATCTTTCACGGGCTATTTTGGACCTTGGCTCCATCATTCGAGCATTCTTGAGTAACTTGAACACTGTTTTTGAACATTCCTGCTTGAGTCAGGAGTATAATCAACACCAGATGAGATCAGGTATGGCTTTGTCTAACTGGGTCTTGTACCCACCAAAGACAGAGTCCATAGCCTCTCTGCGCAACTTCTTCCAATGCTGCAATACCTTTTTAGTCCAGTTATTTTGTTTTTTCTAGTGTGCATCTCCCAAGCTGTAAGCCTGGCTTCACCCTGATTTGTGGATGACTTGTGTATATTCTAGAAATTAGAACTCTTTTCCCTGTTTCAAGATCTTTCTAAATGTCTATTAGTTTGTGTCTCATACTATCAGAGCTCCTATTTCTATATAGTATCTAACATAAGACTGCTTTACTGTCACATTTCAACTGTAAGGACTTGGCAGGTCTTTCAACACTTAATGGCTTCCAAGGCATTTGCACAGCTTTCACAGAATCCTACCAATGCAGAATAATATAGGAAACTGAAGACAAGGCATATATAATGACCTATTAGGCAAAAGTACCTGTATCAAGGTATTATTAAGGCTGTATTTCTTAATACATTTTTGCACCTGCCAAGAAATACAGAAGAATTCTCTACTGAGGAGAAATGTGTCCAAAGTATACAGAATGCTTTTAATCACTTCACTCATTTTCTGCTTTGTTTCTTTCCAAGGAAGTTTCCTCACATTCAGGCATGCTGATACTTGCCATTTAAACTGAAAAATACTTTATGAACAGCCTCAGTGACTGTACTGAAATAAACCTTGTTGATTAAGACAACCTTTAATGCTGTTTACTTTCAGCGAGATTGTCTTTTTCATAATTCAACAGCAATATCCTGGCCATGAATCTCCAGGCATGGGTAGCAGTTCCATTGCTTTTTATACTGACCTTTCCAGTGTGTCTCATTAGGCTTTTTCTACTCTTTTTTTTCTTCATGTCCTTCAAGATATGATTCATAACTATTCCAATAAATCGAGGAAACTGATTGGAAAGAAAAACGAAAAAACAGAGCAAAATGCACAAAGGATATGTAGGTGGACATACTTAGTCAAGTCTTACAATTTGCTGCCAATGTACTAGAGGAGAACAACACCTCAGCTGACCTTTATAAAAACTTCATTAGGTCATAGTGGTTGAATACTAAACCTGAGCGAGCCTCACCCTGCTGTGAAACACAAACACTTTACTGAAAAATATGACCAGTGGTACTGTGTCTAGGACACATGAAGTAATCTTTTAAACTCCTCTCTATACAGCCTTCATAAGACTACTGGTGTCCAGCCTAGGGGATCACGCCTCAGAAAATACCTGAACCTACCAGAGGCAGTTGATAGGAAAAAAAAAAAAACAGTCTAAACCGACATCTGAGACTAAAAATAAGATGGAAATGAGGAGAAACAGCAGACAGGCTTTCACTGTTCTTCATACTGAATAAATTAAGAAGTAATGGTTTTAGATTTCAGCAACAAGCATTCAAAATCATGTTAGGGATTGAGGACATCCCCTGGATGATAGCAAACACTGGAATTGGTTGCCTGGACAGACTGATGACTTTTAAGAACTCAGACAGGTGTCTTGTCAGGACTGACACAGGAATAGCAGGTCTTAACTTGGGACAGGTAGAGAACTCAATGACTCAGTGAGTTTCTCCCAGTTCTGCTTTTCTGTGATTTCATATGTATCTTAAATCTTTTTATTTTGCAATGGAAGTTTTTCCTATTGTTTCATCTCTAATTTTTTGATCCTTTGCTGTGTTATACACAATGTTGAAGGTCCTAATTAATGAAAACCCTGAATCCCCTCTGAGGTTTAGTGTATTCTTCAGAGTAGGAACATGTGAGTTTCTGTCTATACAGCATAACCAGTACTGCAGTCATTGAACAGTAATCAGTAACTTTATAGTACACTACATTCTCTCCTTAATCCACCCTTCACCAGTTAGAGAAGAACACAGCCCAGAAGTTCTCACAATGAGTCTCTGTTGGAGACAGCTTGATCTCTAAATACTTGATTTACTGTATCTGTATATATGAGCAATTATCACAGCACAGTAAAAGGTCCTTTGTGCTTTTTTTTTCTATATATGTAAGACTTGATCATCATAAAAGCATATGGTTTTCAAGTATATCCCACTCACATGAGCAGTTGCACATTTGCTTGTTTAATACAAGGCACTCCTCCCTGAATATTACTGAGCATCCTGGTATTCAGAGCTTCTGTCACTCAGGAGTGTGTCCTCTCACTCTGGAGTTGCTGCACCATGTACAGTTTGACAGAGCTTGGCCACAGAGTTTCTTTCTCAAATCCTCCAAAAAACCCACAAGCTATATTTATATATATCATTGCTCATTGCTTATTACATTCATTGTCATTATCAGATAATAGCAAACTAGACTAAGGACGCATGTATTGGCAATCTGCCAGAACCACGTCTCTGAGAAGAGTTAAGATATCATGATATGGAAGAAATTATTAAGCAAGGGTTCATTTTTTAGTGTTGAGGCTTTAGGCATCAATTTATTTGAATGTTTCTTCTGCACTAAATAACTTGACAGATTTATTCAAATCAGAGAGCTGTGCACACCTTGAGAATGGAGCCAGATGAAACTACAAGAGAGACTGACTTCCAGGACCAAGGAACTCGTTTCTAGTTCCTGCACCACTGAGGTAAAGACAGAAACCTCTGGAGATGAATTAACAAAACAGTCAGTGGTAGCGTTTATCTCCTAAACAGGTAGCTAAACCTGCCAGACTGAAAATCTAAGCACTCAAAAGAAAGGAAATTTTATTTATTCAAATATCTAAAAGTCAGATTCTCACTTCCTAAAACCAGCACTTCTGACGAACTGAGTATAGTTACACAGGACTTATTCAACCACAAGTCCATCTTAAAATTAGGACTAAATTAGCAGATACATCTTTAGTGCAATGAAAAGCCTCCAAAAACAAGTCACTTTTCCTACTGATTCCAATCCTCCCGTGCGTGCCTTGTCAGTGCACACTTACACAAGAACAATCCCCAGCGTACCTAAAACCTCACACAGGTTGCTGCATCCAAAAGGTGCTGGGCCTGAACAGACACATGATGCCTTCCCCAGCCCTCTCAGTTCCAGCTCTGCTCACAGTCCAGGCAGGTGAAATAGCTCCTATTCTGTTATGGTTGGATAAATGAGATGCTGTATACTACCACAGGTTGTGTCTAGTGTAAGGGGGTGGGAGAGACTTTGCAAAGCAGTGCCAAGTATACTCAGGTGTTCCCCAGGGAAAAATAATGCAGCAGTATTTCACAGGTGCAGGGCCTAATAGGCTGAATAATCTCCCTTGTAAATTAAATCTCATTTCTTTTCCACATGTGCCTTGACTTAAATACTACATGAACATTAGTTAATGGTGTCTCCCAGAAATACAGCCATTTTAAATGTCTTCCTTTCTATGCAGCTTAGCACACAGTCTTTAAAGTTTCCTGTACCGGAGCCAATTAAACCCACGTGGTCTAGTTAAAATCATTTTTGCAGGATCTGTGTGCCCAAAAGGTATGGCAGTCTTGAGCCATTTTGCCTTTAACACCTATTTCTTATCACTGATTTCCTGAACTTATTGCGACAATACCCAACACGTATTTCTTGCACCTCCTAAAGACTAGGTATTCAAAGATAATTAATTTGCTTCATACACTTTTCAATCTGAAATCTACACTAGTATCTATCTCCTACGCAGATATCCACTGAAAGAAACCACTCTACTTTACTTATTCTCCCTTTAGCTCATGTGAGTAGTCAGGTGTTGGGAAGTTATTCTGTTATTAATTTTATTAATATGTTCTAACTCATTCAAACATGAAAATAGACCTTTGTCTAGACACGTTACTTTGAACTCTCATCCCAGAATTTCCTCTCCTTTGATTGAGTACTTACAACCACAGACTCCATCTTAGCTTTAAGAAAACATTAGTTCAACAAACTGAAACCCAACTTGGGTATTAACCAGGTAGTATAAACATTTTTCATATGCACATTGACAGTTTGTGCCTGCCTCGCAAGATGACTTGTGCCAAATGCTGTCTTAAATCTAACCTTCCTGAGGGCACTCAGCTTGCCTCACAGCTCTGCCAGCACAAGCCCAGGGAAGACCAGGGGTAAGCCATTCTTGCTGGTTTGTTGCACAGTATTATCTCATTTTGTCAGTTAGTAGAAATGAGACAAGGAAGGGCAAGGCCCATCCAGAATTCAACCTGGGCAAGGATGTCAAGAACAACAAGAATGTCTTTAAATACATCAGTAACAAAAGGAAAACTAAGAAGATGCAGAGAAGGCAAAGTTACTGAATGCCACCTTTCCACCACTCTTCACTGGCAAGACCAGCCCTCAGGAATCTCTGACCCAGGAGACCAGGGTAAAGGAATGTTGGAAGCAAGACTTTTCCTTGGTCAAGGAGGATTGGGTTAGAGAATACCTAGGCAAACTCAACGTACACAAGCCCATGGCCCCTGATAGGATGCACACAGGAGTGCTGAGACAGCTGACGGACATCATAGCTCTGCTCCTTATGATCATCACTGAAAGATCATGGAGATCAGGACTGGTGCCTGAGGACTGAAGAAAACAAATGTCACCCAAGTCTTCAAGCACGGCAAGAAGGAGGATGCAGGGAACTACCGGCCAGCCTCACCTCAGTCCCTGGAAAGGTGATGCAGCACCTCACTCTGGAGGCCATCTCTATCCTCAGGGAGGACAAGGTGATCAGGAGTGGTCAGCATAGATTCACTAAAGGCAAATCATGCTTGACCAACCTGATTGCCTTCCACAATAAAACTACCCGGATGGATGAGGGGAGAGTAGCAGATCTTGTCTACCTCGACTTCAGTGAGGCTTTCGAAACTGTCTCTGACAATGTCCTCATAAGCAAACTCAAGAAGAATGCACTGGATGAGTGGACAGGCAGGTGGATTGAGAACTGGCTGAA
>VXBT01015557.1:0-15469 GCA_013400235.1 Oriolus oriolus | reverse complement strand
TCCGTTTCAATCGCCGACATTGAGGGAGATGTCTGATGTCATTGCATGGTCAGTCTCAACTATCTTTGAAAGGTGCTATCTGAGAGAAGTCCTGGTCTGCATTATGAAGCATGTTGCCAGACACACCTGGATTGCTGGCTCCCTTTCCAGGCTTCCCAGAACAAGATGTGGACATATGAAACAAGCCTAGAGCAGGACCACAAAGATGATAAAGGAGCTGGAGCATCTCTCTTATGAAGTGAGGCTGAGAGAGAGCTGGGATTGTGCAGTCTGGAGAATAGAAGGCTCAGGGGAGATATGGATACATATTTAATATATAAATAGAGGTTGAACATTAAATATAAGTACATATTTCTACAAATTATTTTTATACATATAAAAATACCTGATGGGGGAGTAAAGCTGATTGGGATCAGACTCTTCTTAGTGGTTCCCTGTCACAGGACAGGAGGCAAAGGAGATAAACTGAAACACAGAAAATTCCATATAAATGTAACAAAAGCAGTTTCACTGTGAGAGGAATAAAACACGTAATATGTTCCCTAGAAATTTTCTGGAGCCTTCAGCTGTGAAGATATTCAAACCCCTAAGGGACTTCAAAGTCTTATCTTAAAGCAAGGAAGCCCACAAAAATAGTACTTAAATAGGTTTAACACTTTTATGCTCAAACAAAACTAGCTAATTTACCCTAATCTTACACCCAGAAGTGTCTGAGCTGTTGAAGAGTTGAAGGCCATAGCAGCGACCCAATGTGTGAATGTTCTAACCAAAACAGCAACTGACAAATGGATCTTTAAAAGCAAATATTAAACAATCTTTAGCTTAAAGTTCTATATGTTCTATTAACAATGTTCACCAGGAAGGTGTACTAGTACTTACAGACAGTCCAGTTGCGTCCAGCTGCTGCTGTAAACTAACAAACGCATTTGAGTGACAACCACGGTGTTCCTTGGTGCCCACAGGTTTCTTGAAACATCTGGGTGTGACTATTTAATATGGTTGTTACTGCAAATACAGGGAAAAGTTTGGGTCCTAGAACCATCACTCTGATATGTAACTACAGGAGGGCAAATACTTGCATTTGTCTGCTTTTCAGCCGCGGGAACATCCACTGTTAGCAAGGAAATTTGCAAAGATCAAACATCACACACTCAGAAAGGTGCAGATGTGTTTTTGTGAGTGCACAGCTCCACCAAATTTCTATATAATAGTTTAGAAGAACCTACTTGGGAATGTACTCTACTGATATTTGCACTTTAATGCTAGATCCCCTGAAAAATAAAATCAGAAATAAAACAGCACTTTGCTACTAGAAAGCATGTCTCTGCCTCACACTACAAGTCCACTATAGCTAGAGAGTATGCACGTGAAGGCCAAACTCTGTGACTCATGTGACTATCAATTAGGCATGTAATTACAAGCAGGTTCCTTGTGGCTGCCTCCAGGTTCAGAGGATCTGTGTCGCCACTTTCTGTACTGTAGCGTCAGACTGCTGAGCATAAATTTTCCTGAACACATTAAATGCCATTTTACTTCCACTAAAATTATAAAATCATCTTTCAGCATGACAGAAAAAAAGGGTTAATTAAACCATTTGGGGAAAAAAAAACGCAACACAGCCCTCTTTCCTTTTTACAGATACACCTTTTTATTTTGTCTGTGGGAGTGTCAGACATGGTAGAAATGTAGGTGTATTGGGAAAGACTGTGTCAGCTGCAAAACTCTTTCTGATTTATAGTAGTTCATTTGTAGAGTGAGAAGAAGCAGTTGCTCATCTCTCCTGATGGTCAGGAGACAATATTCTCTATAGCAAGAGGGATGTTTTGTTGGTTGGTTTTTTTGCACACAGATCCTAACAGTAGCAACCCTGTATGCACACACTGAAATCAGGCTACCTCAGCCAAGATGCATTCTTCTGGCAAAATTACTGTAGAGCCAAGAAAAGTGGTAACAGGACACTAATAGTTATTGCCCCTAAAGTGACTTAAAGGTTATAGCTGTGACATAAAGGTTATAGCAGATATGCTAATGAAGGCAGAAGGAAAGTGCAGACAGGAGGTGAGTTACGTGAATCTTGTAAAAGCCCCGAAAATCTACTTCCAGCAGATATCACATTTGTATCAATGCACAGTATCCTCAATTAGCAGAAATGTAATTGTAAATTGTATTATAAATGCAGAAGGTAAGGGAATACCTTAACATACAGGGAATGTTTCTTGGAAAATTTCAGTGATGTGGTTACATGGCAGATACTGCTATTGTCTAACAAGGAGCTACATTGTTTTATAGACAAATTGAGGAAGAAATGTTTTAAAGAGTATTTTCAAGGCACCTAATATGTTGATGTCTGGCCTGCCAGCTGGAGAACTGAAAGGTGCCACAAAATTAAAACATTCTGGCACTTCATTTCTCAGCTGAGCGTTGGTGGCATGGAGAACAGGGAAGGGGGAAAATGAAAGTATTGCAGAGATTCTTTCTGCTAATGGCCAATTTGGGAGTGTTGCAGGCAATTAACAGCAGTCTGCTGATTCAAGAACATATGAACAATTGTTACATGCAATATGTTCATTTGAGATGCTGAAAAAAGTAAGTCTCCAAGTTATTAAATTAGAACATTTATATGAAGAACCAATAAATGCGGTGCTTTCAACAAGGCTCCTGGCTGGAAGGTTTCATTGAGTGAAATTTCTGCATTAATTTTAATGCTTTCAGAGAACAGCACTGAGGTGAGTGAAATATTTCAGCCCTGCAAGAACTGCAACAGCAGGTGAGTCCAGCACAGACAGAAAGTTCGTAACAGTCACCTGCCTTTTTTACCAAGACCGACAACACCTTAAAACGCAAAGGAGTCCCCTATCCAGATCTGTGCTGAAAAATAAAAATAAAATCATGGCATAAAGGTTCTATTTACTGTTCATTTTGATAACTGGTTTTGCTTTATACTTAAAAATTACAGACCTTTATCTTTTTTCTTAACACAATGTTTATTTTGGAATGGGACATGTCTGAGCACGCGTGATAGGAAATCTAAAACATCCCAGTGCTGATACATTTAGCTGCTTGATGATTACTCCCACTCTCTCATTTGTAGGGAAGCAACCATATGTTCTCATTGATTTTGTATTCTGGAATTTATATCACCAATTGCAGATTCATAATTAATAAGATCAATTCTCTTTTTTTTTTTAATATTTCTCCCATAATACTAAGGTAATATGCAATGCCATTTCATTACTTTCTTTACATTTTTCTGATTTTAGACAACAGGAGACTTAAATGTCCAGCTTCTGAAACAGCCCCATTCTTCTTCTATACAATCAGCTTGAACTACCTGTTTATTCTGTGTTAATACAATAGAACTTTATGTTGGTTGCATTAGAGATTCATACTGTAATGTCTTTTCATGAAATAAGATACATTTTTTGTAAAATGGATCCTGGTTTTTTAATGACTTTTATCTCATAGCTTCTGATATCTTATTATTCAAACAATCCATTTGAGTATGGCAAAATAATTTTGAAGTCTTGAACTCTGACAAAGAGAATTAAGACAAAATTAGGAACACATATTCCATTTACCAAAACTTACATGCCAGTTAGCAACCGGCAAACGTTAGCCCCGAAACTCACATAACAGCATCCAAAACACTTATTTTTACTAGAGAGTTAAAGTTAAAAAGGAAAGAATTTTCCCTTGAAAAACAATACACATGGAATAAAGAAAGAATGGAAGATCAAAAGAATAAAGAAAGCTCAGAATATTTTCTCTTCTGATCCAGGAATTTGTACTAACACATTTATTTATTTTTTAAATCATTATATCCACTTGTGCTGAACCTGACTTTATCTACCATCTACAATATGAAGAAAAGAATTTACTCAAGAAGCAAGGCTATAAATAAATTAGTTTACGCTGATCATGGTACATGTGGAGAGGATCATATGGCTATGGAAACCAAGTTGAACTGCAGTAATATAACACATGTGGTGTATTGAGCTGCGTTGTTGTATAAGGCAGTAAAACTATATTGGCACCTTGTGTTATAGTTATGCTTTTTATTTGAGTTTTCAAGATCATGAACCACAGTTGTCAGTAAATTTCCTTACTTCACAAGGACTTCCTGAGCTGCAAGAATCTCATTCAATTTCAAGGCCACATTGCACAGCATGTAGATTATCCACAAAGCAAAAGACTTGTTAAAATAGCAAAAATTTGCTGTTCTTCAGAGCTCACAAAACCAAGTGGTATAAACCAAAATATAAGGAGCATTTCATCCCTGTTTCACAGCAGAGAAATTGAAAGGAAACTGAACAGAGATTAAGTTTGCTCTGAGCCCCAAGAACTAAAGAGCAGGCCTTATAAAGTACTGTGATTGAACTATAAGACATCTCTCTTCAAGCCCACCATGTCACAGTTATAGCTATTTACAAAGAAAAGATAAAATACTCTCCCAAGGGTTCAAGAAATAGTGCCCTATAAAACTATCATCAAGGTCTTTTTCTACATCCTGAATATATAATCAGGGTTTCATTTCAATTATTTTATTTAAAGTTGTGACATTTCTGAAGCCCATTGACCTGTGAAATGCAAATGGATTTCCCTATAAACTGTCCTTGAGAAATTGTTACTCTCCAAACAAAAGTCAGTTATTTCATTTATGGCTCATGGTTGTTTCTGCATGGTGACCCAAATGTGTTTGCAACAGTATGAAATAAGATCTATCATTTTATCTGTAGGAAGTGTGATGCCCTGTTCACGTTTTATCACATAAGTGATAGTTAATGGGAGGATTCATTCCACACCGCTATTTTCTCTTTACAATGTGCTAGGGAAGGGTGCCAAGAGTGGATTTTGACTCATACATGTATGGCCATGTGCAGGTGAAAGTATCATGCTTCTTACTATGAAAACAGCAAGTATTCCAGTTGTAATCAGAAGCTACTTATGCTGGAACTGAGAGGTCCTCTGCACCCTTAGCAGCATACGTGTGGGCAGAATGTACTGTTTGCCAGCACTCTGCCTTTCATCAGAAGTTTTGTCTAAACACACCAGTGCTACATCTCAGCAGTGGTCTGAGGGGGAGTTCAGCAGGCACATTATGAACACGTATAGCAAATTAGCTAGTGATGGGTCCCTGGTATATTTGCTGTACTGTGCTCCTGAGAGTTGTACCTGAAGGAACACTCTGCTGGTTCCAGGAAGTCTGATGTGCAATTAAATAAACAGCAGCTAAAGAGCAGAATGATAGCTCTGTACTGAATTCAGCCAGGCTTCCTGCAGAACTTACCAAACATTTCCGACAGCACCTACTGTTATTTTGACAGCAGAGAAATTAGAAGAGTGCTAATGATGAGACTTAATTTTGCACAAGGCCTCAGTATACATTAACATGTTTAAAACGTAGTAAGTCACTGTAAGAGACCTGTTTACAATATGCTATTAAAAACAAAATTTTCCCAAGAATCTAACTGGGATAATGATTGAAAAATGCCTGCTACCAACAGGGTTCTTCTAGAAGACTAGTGTCATGAAAAAATGCAGCTGGTCTGAAGCTCAGGCCTTTGCAGTGCTATTAGCTCAGAGTGAGGCATGACAGCTTTATCCACGTTAATGAATTAGGAATTTGTGAAGCAAGCTTTGATATCTGATTACAAAGGTCAATTTATGTTTCCTTCTATGTTTTTTTTAAGCTATAAAATGCCTCCAGTGGTAGACAATTTCCACCCAGAAATGTTTTGAGAGTGAAATTTACTGTTGCATATCTTCATTTCTTAATAATAAAAGTTGGAAATTTTAACTTCAAATTTCTTGGCCTTTCAATAAAAATGAATAATTCTCGTATTAATTTGCCTTGGATCTATCATGTGGGGGGTTTTCTATATTTAGAAATAGATCTGAGATAGGCTTTGGAATTTTAAACTGTATGAAAACAGATGCCAGCTATTTTATATCTGCACATTAAAAACTCATAAAAAGTGTTTTAGTAGCTGAGCATTAATTTCGTCCATGTTTGCTGTTAAATTTTACAGAGGATTTTGCAAAACTTCTATGTAACTCACATTTTAGTCACTAAGATCTCATTTGATTTTGTCTTCAACTCAGTATTCATAAAATAATGGGTAAATCTTCTCCTTTCAGCACTATACAGCGTTCTCTTTTCCTCTTGGAGATTATCTCCACCTAATTATAAATGTAATCCCTCTACATATCTTTTAGCAAAATATCTGCCTTAATTGCTTTGACAAATGATGTGGTTTTAAGATAATCTACAAGCATTTGTTAAAACCATAAGTACTTTAAAGAGGAAATGAGAAATATTCAGGAAGATTAAATGTTCTGCAACTAAATGTAAGTATAAAAGAGTGCAGCTTAAAGATTGGTAATTTATTTGCTTAAAAAATCAAGATGATTTGTGTGTAAACTTGCACACAACAAAAGAAACTAAATGGCACATTAGACACTTGCTTCCCATCTGTGACACCCAGTAACTGACCAAATGGGGTTTTTTGACACCCAGTAATCTGAGTTTTCTGAAGTTTATGGGGAAACTTCCAAGAATGAAGTAGGTAAATTTTAGACTGGTAAAACGAACTCCTATTTTTTGTAATACTCTCTTTCAATGACAGGTTTTACTTTTCTGACAGAACTATCCTCTCTTGTAATGAGGTCAGTTTCCAGTCACTCTGTAAGGTTCTCCCACTGTTTTGTAGTCTCCAGAATAAAAATACATCTTTTCAGCACTAATGCCACAGCATGACTTTTCAGCCAGAACTTCACAAGGGAAATTGGAGCTGAGGTCCCTGAGATTACTGAAAGGACAGACCCACACCACCTGCTGAATGAAAATTTACGATTTACTCAAGTGAGAGTGTCATAGCGGGGAGATAGCGATTTCAGTGTGGAGCTTTACACCTCTGTTCTATGTTCACTGTCACCCCAGTCCACACTGGTGCCCCACATTCCACTCTCTGCCATAGTCTCAGGTGACCCAGTCCTCATTCCAACCATCCAGCATCTTCTGGATTCAGGGAGTTTTCAGGGAGTTTTTTCTCAAGGAGGCACAATTCTGCATGCTTCTGTGTGTGGATGGTCCCAAAGAGATGGGCAGATATAGACAAGGTCTCACTGACTTAAGTGTTACTTTTGCATGATCTTCACCCCACAACAAAGGCCATAAACTCTTTCCTTTTTGGATAATCCCCATCTGCTATGCTAAAGTACAATTCATCAGCTATTACATATTAGCAAAATAGACGTGATGCACTGCAAGCTGGCTGCTTCCTTTCCCCCCTGCTGACCCTCATTCTCCATGCCCCCCACTCCCTCCCCAGGCATCTTTGCCTTCCAAGACTGAGAAGTTATCCTGTTACAGTTGCTAAATCTTTGCTCTGCAAGAGCAAATTTTTTCAATTGTGAGAGTGGAACCCCCCCTTTAGGAACTCTAGCAGAAATGTGATAATGAGAGACTTCCAGACTAAGCAAGCAAACTTCTTACTGTTTACCTGAATCTCTCAGACGCTGGAATAAGCTGCATCCACGCATGAATTGGTATATGGGGTACCCCAGCTTCTTTTTTATAAACCATTTGATTCTAAGCAACGTTCTACTGAGAGGGCCCACAATTCCACAAGATTCTAAAAATATTTATATTTAAGCTCTTCCTGCCCTTCATGGAAAGTACCTGCTGCCTTCTAACCCAATATAAAGGGAAAGGATTAACAGAACCACTTTTTAACCATTTTTTCCTGGCCTTACTGGTAAATAATTTTGATGCTTTGCTGAAACAGTGTGTTTTTCCCTGACAGTGACAACACCATGAACCACAGACTGTTTTCAAGTTGTCATGCAGACACAGTGCTTTCTGCAGCACACTGATTTGGGGAAGAGGCTGTCAGAAACAAGCCAGCTTGTGTGCTGCACTCACATGTGCAGTGGCATTGGTACACAGAAAACCAACTGGCTGGGCAAAAGTCACATGGATACATTCGTGTGTTCACAGCACCAGTTCTCCACAGCATTATTGTTGTTCCTCTGGGATTTACTATACTTTCTGTTTTCTCTCCTTTTTGTCTGAAAGGTCCATGATGACACTGAACACCTGATATATTACCATTACTCCAGCACTAACACAACTTATAATCTAGACACAATGAATTCCAGGTCAATGGAATCTATAAATCCTTCCTTGAATCCACATTTTCACTGAGACCATGTGGTAGCCCTGCTAGTTCAGTACCATCACAGTGTTGTGAAAGCCTCCTACACATCACTGAGACGCCAGAGTCTGCAAAGCATATAAAATTATCCCTTGTGAATAGTGTGCAAACATCATTTCATTCTTGGTTCACGCAACAAAAATTAATTGAAACTTAGGTTATGTTTGACATGAGTGTGTGCACACATGCATGAAAACATCTAACAGCTTATACTATGAACAGTTTAGTCCAAATGCTTAAGAGAGAAAAGAAGTGAAAAATTTATTGGAGCAGATAAATGAAAGGATTTTTCTGTGAGTGAAGGAAGATTTTCTGTAATGCTGCTTGCAGTCCCTTGCATCTGCATCCCAAATGTCTTAAGACATAAGGCCTCTAAATGCTTCTGCATCAACCCTGATTTGGGAGACCCTGGAGTTTTCCCTGTTTTAGAAATGCTGGTCCATATCCAAAGGCTGGTCTTTCCTACCACTTCCAGTGTAGAATGTGAACAAAGAGAAATCTTTGTGCAGTCACTGTCCTTTTGAAAAGCAACTCCACCCTGAATCCTAGGACTTCTGTCATAATTAATATTCACCCTCAGCACAAAAATTCATGCTGAAGTCTCATCTGTTTCAGTCCCTTACTAACTCCATGACCTTGACCAAACAATTCTCTTTTACTCATATTTTTCACAAAACCATTGCACATTCCTCTTGAGTCACCAATGCTTATTAATTTGCATATATATTTGGTATTGAAATTTTTCCCTTTTTCTGTTTCAAATATCCTCTTAAATGGCAATTCTTTCCCCAGCCTACACAGTACAGTCAAGGGTTCAGTGATGAAAAGACAATGACTGTCTCTTAATTCCTGCTCCTACCACCCAAAACTTCTTCATCATTTGGATTTGGGGTTTCTTTCTGGGTTTTTTGTGGTTTGTTTTTTTTGTTGGGTTTTTCGTTTGTTTGTTTGTATGTTTTTGTTGTTTTGGGGTTTTTTTAATAGCTATCACATGACTGCTCTAGTCTACTTCTTTCCAAATGTGAATATCTCCAGAGGGAATTAAAAGAACAGGGTTAGTTCATTACCCAAGCTACACATTTGCTCTGCTTTTCTACTTTTGATTTTTCTTTATTGTTCAAGCACCAAGTGCAGAAGACTTTCTGGGTACATTAATTAACTATTATAAGATTGTATAGGAGAACCACAGGAAGATTATCCAGTCTCCAAAGAGAATGCAAACCTGTGCATGGAAAATGTCTAATATTTCTGTCTTTTTCTTACCATCTTTGACTTTGTCTAGTGTTCTTTGACTTTCGGTAATAGAGAAAAAGATAAAATTACTTTCATTAGGTAATATACTATCACTTATCTTAAGTTACAAAAGGAATGAAGCAATCAGAACCCTCAAGGATGCATTAGAGTGGATTACTATAATATCTGAAGGGTCAAGATAAACTTTAAATATCTTATCCCTTCTATCTCAAGAGCAAGCCTGAGGCATTATATCTTACTCAGAAAACTTGACCTAAATTAGTGAGGGAAAGAGACAGGCAGAAAACTCCAATAATCATGGATAATTGGCAGAATAATTCTTCATCTGACTGAAGAGATACAAAACAGCATAATCATGGAATTGAAGCTAAAACACTAGAAAATATTTCCCATTATGTGAGTATTAAGAATTTATCTCCTGCTTCGTCAAAACCTCAGCTTCTCCTGAACTACTCTTTGGATGATTAAAGGCCATAAACTTCATTCTCCAGATACTCTCTTTGACCGAAGTGCAAACTTCTCCATTCGCAAAGGAGTCTGAAAGCATTTCCATCTGGGGAACAGGCAAACTCTCATCTATGCCTAGTGGCATACCTTCATCTCTATTTTCGGACTCTGTACAAGACAAAAATGCAGCTCTTTTGCTTCAATAGTAGAGTTTTATGCATTTATGTTTCAAATTTTCTGTCTCAGATCTGAATATCTCATTTAGAGGGTCATGATTTTTATGCAAGCCCATGCTCCAACAGCCTCTGGACACCTTAAGTTAAATTGTCAAACCATTCCTCCTTGTAATACCATATGGTTCATCATGGTGCATGTGTACACACGTGTGCTGGGACACACAGACACAAAGGCACAGCTCTATGTTACAGGGTTAGCCTGAGAAATTGAAACCCAGCATCTGCAATGTATAATGCTACTATTTGGAGCTCTCACAACTTTCTTGTAGCAGATTAATTGTAGAGAGAAGTGCTCAAGGTCTCTATAGCATTCAAATCCCATTTACCTTTTTTAAAAGGATCTGAATGTCAATACCTGGATTAATCATCTATTTTGGACAGACAAGATTTTAATATATATTCATATATTGAAAAGTGAAGTGGCTGAAGCTTACATGACAATTTTAGAGACCATTTATCATGATCCTAATAATGAAGAATTTTTGCCATGGGATTATTGATACAATTTTGAGAATAATTTCATTTTACATACAAGCCTTTCGGATAATTCATTTAGTTGTGTCTGAAAGAAAATCTAATAGTGAAAGAGAATTCAGTAAAGCTGTACTAAGACTGTGCTTTGTAAAATTACTGTTAGCTGCTTACATTTTAAATAAAGACACATTATTTAGGTACATGCAATACAGAGTCCCCCTAAAAGCAACAAATGGGATGAAAGATATTGACTGCTTCTCTTCAAGGCAATTCTATGTAACATCTGCTAGTTGATTTAAGATAGTAGTGTGACACTTACTGACTATAGCAAAATGAAATTAATAGAAGAAATTTTGTGAATCATTTCTGCCAGTGGAATTTTCTACCCTATCTATAATTGCACTCTGAAGCATTTTAGAATAAAAGCTACAGCTGCATTGTCCAAATAATTTCTAAATTTTCCGTCATCAAATAACCTTTTTAAGAGTGAAACAAAAAGAAAGTAAAAGTGGTCTCCCATCAAGGTGAGATTCTAGTGCCAGTGAAATCAATGGCAAAAGTCTCACTAGTGTCACAGAAGCCAGGCCTTGCCTTACGTGATTTTTCCCCTGTGTGCACTGAATCGTTAGAGAAAAAAGACTGTCTCAGTGCATTAAAGGGATACTTTAAAAGGCAGAAAATAATTTTGTCTATGTTTTCTTTTAACTCCTACCCTTCTTTCCCGCTTTCTTCTTAGGGAAAATACAGCCAGTGCTCCTGATGACCCGGTGTTTTGTAGATGAGGTAAATATTTAAGTGAATACTGAGCCTGCAGTTCCACAGAACAGACAGCTTCATCTGCTAATTTCAGAAAATCTCATTATTTGTCATTTGGGATATGCCGCTAGAAGACTTAACTGACTTCAGATTCAATTAACTTGTTTTTTAAGTAGCTGGAATTTTAACAAGGCTTCCAGAGAGCATAAGGAACTAAGTAGTCTCCAAAGCAAATTTGGAAGGGATTTCTGCATGATAGAATTCCTTGCTGATTCTTGCACAAGAGATGGGATGGCTGAGTTATTGCACATCTCTTCATGAAGGTGAAATACCTTCACCTTTCAAGAACAAATTCCTCCCTAATGTTTTCCTGACTGTCAGCACCCAAACAGAGACTATCAAATTATACGATTATAGGGTGATATTGTGTGTCTTTATAGCTTTGCTAAGATCTGTTCTGGTGTAGCACATGCAGTCATAATGTTTTTTAAAAAGAAGTCTACTTAAAAATCCAAACATTAGACTAAAGATTGAAAGAAAATAAAGCTGGTAGAATTGAGGAGCTCAATCTTTTTAACTGTCTAGAAGACACAATTACAGTGATGTAGCTATGGAAAGATCTGCAATCCATTGAAAGATGCACAATAACAACTCCTGGTTAAGTATTAAATTTGAAAAATTTTAATTTAAAAAAATCACTAAATTGTAACATTGCAGCCATATGAACCTAGCAAATATTTCTGTTTACGCTGAACCTTTTCCATTATTTCACAAGATTAAACAAGTTATAAGTTGAAGGAAAGACTAAGCAGAAAACAACTAGCATTTGGTTACCTAAAAGCCTATGCTAGATGATCTAAGGATCCACACGTGCTTAAGAGGCAAAATAATCCATACATAATGTCAGCGTTCACCAGCACTGAGATATCCTGCATGAAAAGGGATGTCTAGGTATTGCATATTAATGCATTATTGATAACATTCACATGGACATAAGGTGCTTTAGAATCCTGGGGCAGCCAACTTGAGCTGTGTGACCAATCAAAAAAAAAAAAAATAACCAAGGAAAACCCTGCATATTTAGTACAATCAGGGCTGGATTTCCATACATAGCTCTTTAGTTTCTGCAAAGCCAAATTAAAGTTTAGGGTAAGTTTCTTTTTAAATAAAAATAAATAAACTCTCAATTTCTGAAAATAACAGTTCACCAAGTTCTTGTGATCAACCTATGTGACTTCCCGATTTTTTGAAATGGTCAGCTAATTAAATATAATGTGGTTAATGCATTCAATTTTCATTCCTTTTTTTCCCTTTAATTATTTTAGGTTATTAAAAATGGGAGCATTAAAAAAATCTCATTTTCTTGTCACAGCTCTTCATGCTCTTGTTTTGGTTAGTTTAGTCGTTTGCTTAGTTTTGGCTATAAAATTCAGTTCTGCTGTTTCTAGGTATTTCTTAATGAGCATGCCTAATTATTCAGGTAACTAAAATCCATAGTCAGAAGAGCTGCATTTACATTTCCAAATATTTGGGGAAGTTTTACTTGGAAAGCTAACAGAGCTTCTCCGCCTTGGCTGGGTTTCTGAGGCAGGTGGATGTATCACTTATTCATAGAGTTAACAAAACCTGCCTATACAGAGTCAACTTGTGAGTCTGTCAACTTGTGTCTGTCAGTCTTAGCATTTTCTTCCTTGAGTGCAGATCTTGTGCAGAGAAGGACTACTGGATCACTCTGATGGGCTGAGGACAAAGCATCGGGGCTTATTTTATTGTCTCTACTCTCTCCCAATTATTCTTATTTCTGTAGCTTTGCTTCGAGAGAGACCTTTGTTATGTACCAATAAATAAAGTTATGAAGTGGTTATCCCCAGCACTGCAAGTGGACAGAGGCTGATTTTATGCAATGAAATTGAATCGTGAACTATGCTGAGACATGTTAGCCCTTTTGTTCACAGTCTGTGAAGCTACCAGTGATCTGAGAAACTGGCACTTGCAGCCTTCATTAATATTTGGGATGCCATTTTTCAAGAATTAGATTAAATATGTGTCAAGGAAGCAGGTAAGAGTCTGACAAATGAAAGAGACAGGATGAAAAGGCAGAAAGAGAGAAAAAAGCCCTGATGACAAAGCATCATCTAGGAGGGGAAAAAGGAAACAAAACCAAAGCAAAACAAATCAAACCAAAACTAAAATAGCCAACCCAATGACTACATAACAATCTGAAATGGCTAAGAATTATGAGCAGACAGATATGCACCCTCAAGGAGTTCAACCATCAAGAAAGCCCCCTCAAAAATGTCCACATCATGGGCTAGCCTGTGTCTCATTCATGCAGGGCCCAGCACCTCCATGTCCCCCAGGGGCACAGCAACATAGAGGGTGAGGGAAGGCTGGGGATTCATCTGCTGAAACTCTGAGGTCTGACAGTAATGTCAAAAGGTGACTCTTGGGAGGTACAACCAAGGGAGGACTCAGCCCACAGAAGAACCCAAGAGCCTGCTTCTGTGCAATATGCTTTATGAATGCACAGGCAAGGCCCTAAATTAAGGTGCTTGAAAAGTCTCTGCATAGTGGACTAGTACAGGGTAACATTCACGGTAAATAAACCTGTGCCACAGCAAGGAGGTAGGTGGTTAAACCATGGCTACAAATCACAAGCAGGTTGCTGAAATATCCATTACACTGGGTGTCTCTCCTCCACTCTCTCCTCACAGTGGCTATCTCATCTGTGACCGACTCATGGCACAAAAAGTAGCTTCAGACCTTTGCATTTCAGCTAGGGGTTCTCTGTAAACTGCTTTTGTCTCCCTTTCTGCGTCACAGTCCTGGATTTTGCCTTTGCTGTTTCAGCTCTAGTACCTCTTCTGAAGATCTGAAGAGTTTCACCGTTGGCACACTTAATCACATTAGCGTATGGCAGTGAGCATGCTTATAATTTGTGGAAACTGATAAAGCTCTTTGGGTATTTCTTCTGCCTGGGAGTTGTCTTCGCGTGCTTTTGAATCTCTTTCTGAATACTGAGGATTTTCATATCACAGAGCCCAGGGAAGCACCAACTTTGAAGTCTTCTGAGTACCTCAGTCACATTTCAGCTGTAAATAATTGCCTTCCCATCAGTATTTATGTCTGTCTGGAGTTTTAGCCACAGAGGTCATATTTCGCTGTCAGCAAGCAAACATTACTTGTCTTACATTAATTTTCTTCTCCCTCTGGTAGGCAGAATCCTCCACAGAGCAGACAATCAGGTAGGGAACAGGGGTGAAGGAATTAGGAAGGAATATACAGAGAACAGGAGTTTTGGTAGAAAATCCATACATAAAAAAGAGTTGATCACATACAGTGCTTACGTAGATCTTTTCATCCTATATAAATTCAGACAGTGCTTGTGTGCCAAACTAGAATTCCTCATCAGAATATGCGAAACCAGCTCCTTCTTTCCTGAAGACTTCTTCAGTTTAACTACCAGAACCTTGACAATGGTGGACTTGTTAATAAGCAGAAAGCACTTCTGACCATTTCATCATATGTTTTTGTTCTCGTGAGTCACGCAGGGCGGGGCTTCCTCCGGCAAGCGGCAGGGTGATTAAAAACAGGCCCCAGGGAGTGCGGCAATCTGGAGCGGGCAAACAGGAGCCTGGCGCGGCAGTTTCCATGGCAGTTTGCACAGGCAGGGCTACAGATTTCCTCCTGCTAATGGGGGTTTTAGTTTGTTAATTGTTGTGTTTTGTTGGTTGGTTGGTATTGGGTTTTTGTTTTTCTGTTAGTAATGGATTTTACAAGATCAAAAACTGCAGTTACTACAAGTGTACATAGCCAAATAGAATCCTCCAAAAAGGATGCGTCTGTCCCAACCTAGTCCTGTGCGGAGTGTTTGAGCTCATCAGCGGTACCAGGGGTCATTGCAGAAGAAGCATGCCTGCAGTGCAAACAGGTGAACAATCTCCTTTCACTGGTGGCTGAACTTAGGGAGGAAGAAGAAAGGCTATGGAGTAATAGGGAAAGTGAAAGGGAAATAGACTGGTGGAGCTGTACCCTTTCATCCTTGAGAGAGGAACCACCAGGATCAGAGGTCTCCTATGCCTCCCA
>VXBT01015547.1:0-17637 GCA_013400235.1 Oriolus oriolus | reverse complement strand
CACGGGAGGGCTTTTATTGAAGGATCGTGGGGGAAAGGAAAAATCTGTCCGGTCCGGATATGCATGGTACTTTTAAGGGACGGCAAAGTGGGGAGGGGGGTACAGCACAAACCAATGGGGAGCAGATAGAGGGGAGGAATTGGGGTACACACAACCAATGAACTCCACACAGGGGTGGGGGGACAGCTTGACATGACAGGATTGCTAATTATACAGAAGTCTCTAGAAAAAGGGGTACGGACAAACATCGGGGGTGTGGGTTTAAACTCGTGAGCTGCTCCGAGACCACCTCCCTGCTTAAAGTTCCTCCGCCTACCGGCTGGCCCCCAGTGGGCTGGGGGGACAGATGGTCTCGGGAGAGACCAGAGTGATGCCTCTGCGGCCCCCCCACATTAACCTGCTTCCCCTCTTCTGGCACTCTCCCCCATTCCTCTGGGGGAAAGTGAGCAATCAGCTTTGTGGGGGCTTAGCTGCCTACCAGGGTTAAAACACAATACTTGGTGTTCCATCCTCATCTGATTAATTGAGTTTTACTCTCTTTAAGTCTCTTGAAAATCTTTCTGAGCTATGGAATTGGTCCTGAATGAAGAGGCAGCCAGTTTTAGCCTAGAGGGTAGATCAAATTGAGTCCACTGAAATCAGAAAAAGGCTTTGACATTGATTTTGAGGGGGAGCTGGAATGTTACTTTTTAACAAACAGTCTTTACCTTCTAATGACTCAGTTAAACAGAGAGAGAGAAAAAAAAGCAGTTTTCTCCAAGAATGCCATTTTTTTGGAGTAATTTTTTTTTAAAGAAACCATAGTCAAAATTTGTACATCCTGATGCCAAACTGTCAAAATTATATTTCTAAGGAGTCAGTTGCTTTCTCTACATGTAGTTTGCTTCTGGTTTAGGTTGTTTCCTTTTTTTTCCCTTTACAGTGTAACCATGCAGTATACTCATTCCCCAAAGATCTAAATTATAAAATGCAACTAGAAATTGTTTTATAAAATAAAATAGTAAGCAATATGTTTGCCATGTATAAAATACTTATTTTAAAATATTTTTCCTGAAATTATTTTTGAGAGTTCAGGACAGGTGATGTATGTACTCAGAGTAAAAAATGCACTCAGAATTTAAGATGTCTGGGTATTACTCAGAGCCTGAGATTTCTTCCTTCTTTACCATTCCATAGTTTAACTCAGAAGCCAAATAAATGTTGGCGCAATTTTTTAATTTAAACTGTGTATGAAATGTAGCTTATTTATATGTCACAGAGCACTGCATATTTTGTTCAGTAAAAGTATTTGTGCAAGCTTTGGAATTTTTCTAGAAACCTGTTCTCATGTACTAGTCATGACAGAAACCTGTGAACAACTTCACTAAAAATCATGACATTACTCACCCACTTAAAATAAAGTGAAATTGAAATTCTCTTTCTTCATGAACTAGAAAATTAATTTTCAGCATTAATAGTTAATGTTACATATGCAAGAAAGTCACCATAGTGTATGTGGTTAGAGTGTGAAGTTCTATTTAAATGCTTTTTGATAAAACCCAATTGCTTTGCCCACAAAATGTTTTCTGTTTCTTGCTTTGATTTTCTTCACTAGCTATTATACAGCAATGAGTCTCACCCATCACGTTATTATTATATGCTAATTGCAATCAAGCTTTTTTGGAGCTGTATGAAGATGGTGGTGTATTTGCATTAAAAAAAGATTTTGTGATAAATTGCTTTTGAATATTGTACATTGTCATATGACACATCCTCCAACTACCTGTTAAAAGAGCAATGTGAACTTCCTGGTTACATTATAGAAAAAACTAAACAGCATAACAACTTAATGTAAAATAGCTTGGAAGGTATTTTTAATCACACTCTTAAAATTGAATCAATAATATGCAAATAAGGAGATGATCAAGGAGTAAAAGTAACATAACAAGATTTTTTTCTACTTATATTTTTAACATTTTCTACTCTGTGACCCCTACTTGATGTGATTCATTGTGAAATCCATTTGTAATTTCAGTCTGTCACCTTTATAAATCTGTTATTGACAAAAGAAATTTGGCAAGAGTACATTAAAATGGTATTTCAGAAACTGAAGAAAAATAACTGGCATGCAAACAGTTCTAAGAGAAAGTGATCAGAGTCAGGGTAGTGAGGCAATTTCCAGTGTAACAGAGAAAGGAAAATATGTTTATCTTAAAGGTTTGTTGTTAGCTGTCAAATTCTTTCTGTCTAAAATTCATTTTGAATACTAAGCATTCTAAAATGTCATTTGCTTTAGCACATAAGGAGCTGTGAAAGAACAATAATATTAGCTTTCACAATCACAGCTGGGGGCACTACATCTGACTAATTTTTATGCTTTCAAATGTACATGTCAGTAAACACGAAGTGAAAGTTATTAGAAGCAATATTTTATTTTCAGTAGTGGCCATAACAACTGGATAAGTGGAGGGCAGTGAATGGTGGTTTCTGCAATTAACCCAGCAGAATCATTGCAGAAATCAATTCTTTCCTTTCCACTTTTTGTTTTTGTTTGTTTGTTTCCTGTGTTTTCTGCCTGGTTACTGCCAAGAACATGTCTACTTCTTAATCAGGTGGGGTAGAAGAGGTGTTTTTTTCTCTCCAATTCCCTTGACGTTATCTAGATTACCTGACTGATGTGGTTTATAGTAAAAGACGTTAACTCGCCTTGGCTAGTTGGACAAGAAAATAAACCTAATTCCTTCTTAAAGCAGGGAACATAAGCAATATCCCTGTCAGTTCCTAAGACATGGCAGCAGGGCTCTTTTAATCAAGGAACTACTCTTACATTAATGTGGGGAGAAAAAAAAGGAATTTTGTGGTCATCATATTTGCAGAAAGACCCACAAACCATAAGCCTTAAGAAAAGACTGTGAATACACAGCTGTTATTATACAAAGGCAGCTAATTTAAAACCTACATTTTTAAACTCATTTCTTCTGTTGTTGTTGAGCTTTGGGTTTTAGCTGATTTAGGCGAGCTCTTTTTAGTCCCATTTTCTATCTCCAAGAGTTATCCCAAGAAAAAACTGCTCAGTGCATGTAGTTTGAACCAAATCAGGATCAGATCTCTTTATTGATTCATTAATGACATGCAATTAAGTGGCAATCACTGAACTATGCATTCAGGATCAATATCAGTAATACAACAGGTATACCACAACACTAGACTGTAACAAACCATCTAAAAATTTCTGCACACCTTTTTGTAACTAATCCTCAAATGGTCTGATCACACCCATGTATTCACACACACAGTTGATCATGGGGGCTTTCTTCCCAGCCAGTTTCATCTCTTCCCACCAAAACTAATCCACCCATTCCTGCAAGCATTACACCACGTGCAGCTACAGGTATTTTCACTCCAACATTATCTTCTGCTCAACAAATTTCCCTGTTCTTTCATACTTCTTTGCAAGCTAAATCTCCCATGTAAATTCCCACTTTTTACTCTGCTGATGGCCGTCTTTCTCTCTGCTTTGCTCTGTTCAGGAAAAACCTTCTGTCAGGCAATTTTGACCTTTTCATCATCCTTGTTTTGTCCACTTGCAGTCTTAGTGATGGATGTGCACTACATGAGAATACTGAAAACAATGACTAAACCCTGCTAAAATTTTAAAGCATTAACTTGAAATAAAATAACATAAAATAAAAGCTGGTATTTATTTTTTATGTCAAAAGGACATTATTAGGTTTCAAACTAGTTAGCATGAGTATTAATACTATTTTTTTTTTTTCCAGTGTCTTTACATGTTTTGGACTGTAAAGTTGGTTTTAGACAAATAGTCTTATTTAAATTCATGTTTTTATAGAGACAGAAGATCTGGTTTTGGGGATATGAAGGGCTTTTATGGATATCAGGTAGTGACAAAGAAGCAGAATCACTTTATGTCTGGCCCATTTTAGCAAAGGGGCTGCATAAAATTGCCTGAGGGATGGAATTTGATATGCATGATTATAACAATAATAGATATAGTCACTGTTTAATGTAGACATTTTAATTATAAATGAAAGGAATAAATACAACCAGGACAAATAATGTACAGATCTTCTACAGAAATAAATGGTAGACCTTGTTTTAATTGTTTGCATCTTGTCTTTACAAACATATGATCTAAATCTGAACATTTTAGAAACAAAAAAATACAAAGAAAACATTTGTTTATTTATTTGGAAAAATCAGATTTATTTTTAGAGACATATCTATAAAATACGGATTTATTTATAAGTTTTTATCAAATCTGTGTGAATAGAAGAGCTCATATTTAGAAATATGTTCTATCTAGAAAAAAAAAGCCTCATTCATAACTAAGAATCTTGTCTCAACAAATTGACTGAAATGAGACAGTCTGTGCTTGCAAGAAAATATGCAAGGCGTATTGATACAACGGAAGTGTCATTATTTTTTAATATATATATATATAGTGGACTAAACTGTAGCTGAAATTTTTAAAAATAAATCTGTATATAATTTTCAGGACCTTTTTCCATCTGACTCTATTGAGAGACTTCATAGCAGTGTTTTTTATAATTACATGTAGAAATTTTTTTTGTTGTTTCCAAATCTCCCCTTTTTATGCTAATATTTTTTGTAAAAAATATTTTTATATACAATAAATAACAAACTAAAATTGAGTTGTCTTTCATGTGCTGCTGAAATTGAATTTGAAGTATGTATTTGAATGGGGTCCAAAATCACAAATTTGAGAAATTCAATTGTCAGTTTTACCTTTATTCTTAGTGCTTCACACCAATGCTGCTGAGCACATGAAGTTCTTCCACTTGTGTTACCAAAGACTTTCATCCTACTTCCTTTTCTCACAGGCATCTTTCCTCAAAGATCAATATTTTTCATTTTCTTCTGGTTTCTAAATGTCTTTTTGCCTTGCCCATGTGTAGAAGCTGAGTCAAAAGTGTATTTTCTGACTACCTCAGGTAGACTAATAAAGGATGTTACTGTCTACTTCTACATGTAGGAATTTGCAGGCTTTAATGTATTTCATTTTATGAAAAATTCATACTATAACAAACACAAAGTAGGAAGACAAAGAAGCAAAGTTGTAACAGTATTAAATTCCAGTGTCACTCATTTAGATTTAGTAGATCCATTATAATCACTTGTCTGTCCTCATTTGTTTATTTTTTTCACTTTATCTTCCACTTTAGTAAAAGTTGCACAGTAGGGGAAAGGGCATTGCTTCTTTTTTCTGTCAAGTACTAAAAATGAGAAGATTGCTTGAGGGTCTGTTCATCAAAGTCTAATTTATCAAGAGGTGTAAGGCAAAACACTTTCTGGATGCATAACTCCTTTTTTACCAACATAAAAATTTCTCTAGACAAATAATCCAGATGCTGCTAAGGAAACAAAACCAAATTTCTGCATACAAACTCAAAAATGGAGGGAAATACAGTTCGGAATCCTGAACATTATAAGAGAAATGCTCACAATTTACTCAAATATTTTAATTTTGCTTGATGATATTCATCATTCAGACACAAGAATTTACTCCAGCAGAGGACAGTCCCTCTTCCATAAAGTCCCTTCTCAAATCAAAGAAATCCTTCAGACTGTCATAACCCATACTGATCTATATACTTTTCACATACTAGAGATTTTATGGTTGAACCCAGACAAGAAGAATGGGGTAGGAAAATTTTGTGATTTAATTAAACTAACTGCTTACACAGAGATTCTGGGAAATGGCTGTCAAAAAACTACTCCCAGTCTTTATCAAGCATAGGAAAGACAGGTATCTTGCTGCTATTATTTCCATGGCTGACCCTTTAAATGGTGGTTTAAGCCCTTGCCCCCACCTCTGGCATACACTGGTACATGCACATGCTCATACACAGACACCTGCACAAACACCTCTCTATCTGCTGGCTGTCTGAATTCAAACAATATCTAGAGCCTTAGAGCTAAATTCTTCACTACAGCCATCTAGATCAAAGCTCAGGATGTGGAGGAAAATTAATTGAGGTATGTTTTGAATTCTTTCTTAATTTATTGAAATAAATCTATTATTCTGAAGTCCTAATTTTTTTGACTCAGATTTTCAAGGAGCTTTGTCACCTCAGCTGCCCCAGTTGAGAATCTCATATTTTTGCACACTCTACCAGAAGTGCAGCAATAGGCGTGCTTCTCTCCGCAGTGAGTGATGAATCACCCTGGCCTCCTGATGACGATACCAAACCAGAGAACAGCTTCACAGGAGCAACATTTCAGGCAGTCAGTAAGGTTGTTGCCACTCAGGGCCAAAAAGCTGCAAAGAGTGTTTTCTCTCCTCCATTCAGAAAAATTTTTTGATTGTTGATCTTGCACAGGAGGATGTGCCTAATCATTTTCCCTTTCAATGCTGTCATTCACTATTAAGCTTTAAAGGTTAAGCAGTAATCCTCAATGAATATGTGCTCTCTTTTAATTTCACTTTCCTTCCTTTCCTGGAAACTAAACTCATCAAAATGGTGGTCCTTCATTCAAGTCCAAGGCAAACTAGAAGGTGAAAAAAATTTCATGGACTGTAATGAAAGTGTATTTTTTTTTTACAACAAAATAGACAGTTATTTTTTGAAAATTAGAGCTAAGTCTATTAAAGAATTCTTTCTATGACTAAATGACATGCTTTCATGCATCTTTGGAAATGTACCACTTTGTTCTGTTCTGAGATTGAGAATGTTACTAATATTCTTCAGAAACAGAACAATGGAAGTATTTGTGGCATTTGGCAATGAATGATAAAGCCCGTATGTTCTTGTTTCTGAGAATACAAAACAAACTCCATCATTCATTTAGGGCACAGCAAGGAACATAATTAGAAAAGAAAAAGGAAAAGGGCCTGCAACAGCAATATTGGTCTGGCCATTTCTTTTTTCAGCAAAAAATAGCAATAATTTATAGGGATGGGCTGTATATGAACATAAGAAATGCCATATCAGAGCAAATAGATGTTCTGCCCAGGACAATAATGTTCTCTCAATGACAGCAGATGCCAGATGTTTCAGAAAAAGGAACAAAGCCCCTACAAGGCAACTCATTCTGAAAAATGATTTTTTGATTTATGTAGCCTGAAAATGTGTATTGCTTTCAGTGCACTCCATCTTAAATTTTGTTGCTGTGCCGAGCCAGCAGCCATACTGTTCTGAATATTGCTGCAGTTTGGTACAGAATATGCATATTTTGATCCTGCTATTTCTTACTGTTTTCTTTAACATGACAGCAAATCATTGAAAATCAAAACAAATCTTTTGGTATGTGTATATGAGACATAGCATAACCATAGAAATGTCTGCCAGAGTCTTGAATACTCTGATATTGGAAACACTGGTGATTGATATAATCTGGAAAGGATGGGGAAAATTGCCATTTTTATTCCTTAGAATTACTAGCAGTATTCAGGAGAAAAAAGTTATAAAAAAATAACACAAAATGAAGAAGGTGTACCTTGATAGGAGATAGAATTTTGAACTTTTTATATAAAGATTCTGTATCGATGGATTTTAAGCCAAAAATACAAACAACTTCAGTTCAAAATGCATATGGGTGGATACAAGATGATTTAAAAAGTGCCGTCTTTTCTTAAACATGGCATTAATAGTCCACAAATTGAGAACTAATATATAGTATTATAAACATGAGCTATAAATTATAAATATAACTATACATTTTGGCGGAACTACAGATTAATTTTTAAATAAATGTGTCATGTTGTATTTTTCATGCAGCTCAAATTCTCGAATTTCTGCATCTCAAATCCTCATGTACTTTTCTTCCAGTGAAAAAAACCCCTTTTTTCTACTCGCACATAAGGAAGTTTTCTTAAATTACCAAAAGGATTTTATGAGTATCAGTCCTATTGAGACTTCAAAATAACATTCTGATATACTTTTTTGTTACTTGTACACATTTCTAGGGCAGTTCCTTGGGAATTCCTTTAAGCTTGGAGCAGTTGGAAAGTATAAGAGACTGGATTAAACTGAAAGACATATATTAATATAAATTAGCTGAACAGGAACTGGCAATTCTTTTGTAACTTGATAGCTTAAGTACCCAGCCAGTTGGATTATACGAATTTATATACAGACAAATACATTTTTTTGACTGCTCTTGGTTGGTTGTTTTTTTTGTTGCTTTTTTAAAAGCAGTCTATTGCAAAAGTCAACCAATACAAGATTTACTAGCAAAAAAAATGAGCTTACAATCCTGCTCCTTTCAGAACTGCAAATTGAGACTTTCTTTAAGGGCCGTTTGCCCTCTGTTATTTCAGCTCACTGGCATCGGACAGGTTGGCCAGTCTTTCTATCATTCTGCCTGAAAGCAGAATATAAAAATTCCAATATATATGAATTGTCTTTGAAAACTTCTTGCTCTCAAACACTGGTTGAAGTAACATAATCACAAAGAGCTACCAGAGGCAGTAGCAGAATGGTGCCTATTTGACACATTAACCAGTCCACTTCCGAGAATGGAAGCACTTGTTTTTGTGTGATGATGATAATGTAAAGTCCTTGATTGTGTTCAGTACTTATTAATAACACATCCTACAAGATTCACTTTGTATTTTTCATAAATCTCATTTTCCTGAGCTGAATTTTATTGTGATTTGATATCTTTTTTCTCAGTAGGAAATACACTGAGGTGAATTGAAATAACAGTCTTCAAGCAGATTGTCACTGGAATTCTTGCAGTGAGGGAGGCGTATTATTTTTGCTTTGTGTCTGTTCTTCATGGGACGACGATTATGGCCTTAAATGGCAGCAAGGGAGATTTCAGGACAGACATAATGAAAAAATTTCTAATGACCAGAAGGTTAAACACTTCACTAGGTCACCTGGGAAGAGTGTGAACCATCTACCAGTGGAAGATCTTAAGGCTTGAGGCAAAGATCTCTCAGAAATTTTTTAGTTTGTTTGCAGTCCAAAGTCACTATTCTGTTGCATCGTCTTTTGACATGACTTCTCAAACGATTTTCCAATTGGTGTTTTTAACATGGCAAACAGTGATTTTAAGATCTGAAGTAAACATGATTTTTTTTTTGTTTTGTTTTGTTTTGGTGGTTTTTTTAAATAAAGATACAAAATTTTAAAAGGCTAAGAGCATCGAATTTACTTACAAGTAATTTTTTAGGTAAGCAGTCTATGCATCATTGAATAATAATAGCAATTATAGCAATTTTTACAACAAGAACCAATATTTATATATAGTTACATTAATTGTGAGATTATTAGAGCAAAAGGTATTTGGTCATAATTTTGATTTCTGTGTTTTGCAGAATTGTGTTGAAATAAAAGAATAGATATATAAACATTGAACAGAATTATAAAGCACCTAGGGGACTGGAATTACATGAAAAGTTTAGAAGAACTTCAGTTTTTTCTCAAGGCAAAAGGTGTTAATCAGTCTTCTCAAGGTGTTAATGAATCACATGATTGATTCATTTTTGTAGAGAACTATGGATATTAATTACTTTAAAAAAAAACAAAACAAAAAGCCAAAGAGAAACAAGCAGGTTAAGAAAGACAGAGATTTTTAAATATAATATAATTGATGTAAAATTTGGAAAAATTAAATACGAATATTAAGCAAAAGGTTATATATTGCAATAAGCTATCACTCTTCCCATGTTTTCAAATTGTTTTCCAGATCTTGAGATCCAGAGTTTATCCTTTAGAACCTCTGAGAAAATAGAATTGAAGTTTTTATAATGTATTTGATGAGATTTCAAATTACCATTTTCATTTCCCATGCCGGAAATAACACATTACTTTTCTAAGTAGTTAAGACATAGTGAAGCAAAGTGAGACAAGAAAATGAGTCATGGCTACCTTTTCTGGGGAAGTAGAGAAACTGCATTTGAAACAGAGGAAATGTCAAAATATAATGAGTATAGAAGGAATGAATATACATGGGCACAATGAAGAATCCTCAGGAACAATTTACAGCTCTATAAAATTTTGAAACTGACCATTGCTGTCAGCTGTGTCAGATATATGCTATCCTCTGTGTTATTTTTGTCTGATTAAAAAAAGTACTTGAGAGTAAGATAAAAAATGCAACAGAGAAAAAAGAAGTTTAAGGTTAAAAAGAAGAAATTTAAAATTAAAAAAAAAAATCATACATTGCTTTGTTACAAATTATTCTTATAACAAGTATGCCATAGTTGTGCTGTATCTCCATTTCAGTTCCATTTGTGATTCTCTCTTGCAGGCCAGATGGTGTTTGAATCAAGTACTTATCTTACAAGTAAACCAAATTAGCAAGTTTTGCATTTTTAACTTTACAATCCCTAAAGTTTGAAGAACAACAAACACATCATCAATTTGAATTCAACTCTGAACCTTGTGTTTACTGCAGCTGGCCTTCAGGGGCAGAGCAGAAATTGGGTGGAGGGGGGTTATTTTCATTTACTTCATCTATTTTCTTGGTATTTCTATTCTTTCTCACCTGTTAAAAGCAAACAAACCATAAATCATCCCCACCGCTATAATTATGAAATATAAAAGTGATTTTTGGAAAACTTATAGGTATACAAACATACAATACACATATGGATGCAAAATATAAGCATTTAAACATCTATATCTCTGTCTCTGTAAATAATTTGCAGCAACAAATAATGAAACACATTTTCCCAGTGGGATGAAAGGAATTAAAGGAAAAGTACTTTATTATTCTCTTAGATATAGCCAGGCTTCAACTCTAGTTGTGTTCATGTAATGAATGTCACAATTTGGCATATATAATTTGTGCCTCAAAGCTATGCCTTAGACGACACAATCTTTTGAAATATTTTTTAAAGTAACAATAATGAGCAACTGTTTTTCTGTAACAGCTGTAGATTTCACAATGATATTGTAATATGTTTGTGACTTTCTCAGGCTCTTGATATAAAAATCCGTCCAACTAGCTCACACTCCACTACCCTCCAGACAGGTTCATATTAACAAGCTTGTCCATTGATCTTTTCAATGCAAAAGTACTACTGATGATATTGCTCAGATTTGCTTATGCAACTAGCATTGTATCTTACATGCTAAAGTTAAAGTTCTAAACCTAAGTTTATAACCTATGTAACAGTGATTTTCATTGATTGTATTTCAACAACAGGCAAGGCTCAGCTCCGAAAGACTAGAAAACAAAGTCAGAGTGAGGATATAATTACTTGCTATTAATAAACTAGGGGATAAACACTGGGGAAAGACAAAAACTAATTAAGCTGAAGGACAATGCTGGTGCAAGAGCACATGGGTATGAAACTGTCATGAATAAATTTAGAATTGAAATTAGTTTAAAGTTTCTAACCATTAAAAGACTAAGGACCAGCCTTTCAATTAGAGTAATAGAGAAAAAAGGTCTGGCTAGCTTTAAAATGGTGCTAAGGGAGAGAAACACTGTCTAGTTGCCTGCATTAACAGGAATCTAAATTCAGTGTCCAAGTAACGTTCTCCCAGTTATCTGTCTGTAACTTCTCTGATTTTATACATCAGTACTCATTCTGCTCATCAGCTGGTGACAGTTTCAAAGGATACGTCCACTTAAAGATAGGCAGTCAGCTAAATGCTGGCTCTTACAAAAAGGATTCAATGTAGATTCCTCAAAAAGTGCAAAATCCATTCTGTTTTTCTTGAAATCATAAACAAATTGGCAACTGAATTCATTAACGCAGAGGTAAGTGTGAAATGCTGATCATCTTTCATCATATGTACACAATCTTATGTTTATAAAAAGGATGGAATTCGAAGAAAAAATTAGTTTTACTTCCTGTATTAATACTGATTAACACTCTGAAATATTGCTGTTATTGTAGTATTCAAATAAATAGGAAACTTTAATTTTTTGTTGATTTTTTAATTGATGGAGTAATCCAGTGATAATGACTATCTGAAAGTTAATCTAGACACAATTGATTAAGTGTTTGGCAAGAAATTCTTAGAAAGGAGGGCAGCTATAGTATTGAAAGGGTGCATTGCACAGCTTCCGGAAAACAATGAGATAAACAGGTGGGAAGGAAAAAAAAAATCAGAAATATTTGGACACATACAAGCAACTCTGGTACCATTCTTATTATTGAAAAGCTGTATTTTTTTTCTGTGAAGTCTGATATGGATTACTAAAGCCAACATTTTCCTGTGTCTAGCGGAACTCTGGAACATGGACCAGAACTGGATAAATAAATCAATCACCTGATAATTCCTACTTTTAATTAACTTATTTTACATACATTTATACCTCTATATCCTGCTTTCTAAGACAATTTTAATCATAATTAAATAATTAATTAAAAATTAATAACTGTATTTACTATAATTGGTTTATGCACGTGCTCCAGAAAATTCAGTGAAGTTTCTGGAAAAATCCCAATATTTTCCAAAACAGGTTTTATGAAATCAGAGTTTTGAACACTCATGGGACCAGAATATTAAACAAGTTACCCAAAAGTCTTCACATCATACCCATCTACACAAGTCACTTCATCCAACCAATCAGCAAAAATAATAGGAGAGATTCGGTTTAATCAACCATAATTAAATAAGGCAATTTGCAATTAGACCAAAGAATTGAAATAATGAGTCATACATAACACCTTTTTAAAGAGTGCTGGCCAACCTGCATTCCTTGAAAAAATAAAGCCCTGCACTTTCTTTCATGTACATCTTTCTGCCAAGTGTTGCCAGAATGACTTTTGCTTTTATATCTTGTCCATATTCTTTACACATACATTTGTAGCTCTGTAGGCTGTTACTATATTTGTAGCTGGTTCCAGTACTTTTCCCTACGTTTTCCCTAGGCAGAAAGACAAAATACCTTCCAGAGCACCAAGCCCCGGTGGGTACAAGACCCCTATCCTATCTTGGTTCTTCGTGGGAGCCAAGGTTGAAACCAGCTCTTCAAGACACATTTTCATAAACAAAGTTTAGTTCCTATCTGAGTGGTAGAATTGAGAAAGGGATTGAACCCAGAAGAATTACCTCGCCACTTATGTCTCTAATTGGGGATTTTTGTTGGTTTAGCAGTTTGCTAAAATTATAAAACTGTATTCACCCTGTGCGGGGGCAGGCATTTGTGCATTTTCCATATCTGCCCCCTGGAGGCCTCCAACAAAGACCAGCCTTTATATTACCTCCTATACTAATATTATCTTGAAAGAGTGTTGTTTCATTTCTAGGTTCTTTAAGGCATCACAAGTAGCAGAGATCTATCTGTCTCTTGGTAGAACAGAGCAGGTACATGCTGGTAAGCAAAAGTACAAAACTCTGATCATACAGTCCTTTATTGAGGAAGGCCCACCAAACGCAGTTCTTATGAGATTCCATCAAAGCAGTTGGTATTCTCTCAAGATTATGCCATAAGAAGCTCACACCACCACAGCAACTTTCACTTATAATGCCATAAAAAGGTATGACTTCGGCGCAAGTCAAAAGCTTAGCGGAGACTTCTGATAGTTTAGACCTACATTTATGACCAAGCCTTGAAGCAGCTTTTTTGTCTACTATATAGTGACAGCTGGAGTAGCTTCCTCAAACTTTCAGGTCTTCCATAAGTTATAGGCATTGACATTTGTCTTCAAACCCCATGTGGGGGTACCTTTACTGTAATATAGGGGGTCATAGAGTAGGACCAGTTTTTATAACTACTGGTTTTTTTTAAATTCTTGAACAGAAAAATATCAATGAAGTCATCATTTATATTGTGTGGAAAGAAGATGCAAAACAGAGAGATAAAACAATTTGAACTACATTTCCATTAGATTAGCGTGTCAGAGAGACCAAGAAAAATGAAACAAGCTCCCAGCTGGGAAAACTTGTAATTGCAACCAGCCAGAACATTGAAACTGAGATAGCAAAACCACTAACAAGGGAAAAAGAAAATTTAAGAGACAAATAAAGGAAGTATTCTCATATGTACAACATGAGCTCCAGTAAATATGACGAAAATGTTAATCAGTAGCAGAATGTTAAACTGGCACTAAGAAAACATAAAAGTGATTATTACAATGACAAGTAAACCAGATAACATAAAAGAACAGAAATCTGCTTAAAAGGTGAAAAAAAATGAAAAGAAAGGGAAAAAAAAAAAGAAAGAAAAGCCACTAGGACAAAATTAAGAATGAGGATGTAAATCAATAAACAAAAATGCCCAAAGCAACCTGTTCCTAGAATTTCACCCTCAGCAAATGCAATCAAGACTAATGGTAATAACAAAGCAGAAGAATTCATAGTGCTCCAGGGATTCCATCAATACACCTATCTATACCCTCAGCATGTGTGACATTAAGATAATGCAATCTAAAAAATAATACCTATTAAAGGAGAATAAAAACAGGACTATACTGTAAAGTAATTTCTGAACTAAGTCTGGTTTGTATTCTAAGATATTTTGTCTACTTTACCAAAGCATGCTCTACACCCTGGCATTAGTTTCCCATATAGCACTGCAGCCAGTTGTTAAGGCTACTAATTTATGCTTTTGCTAAAGTTAGGCAAGTAAAATTTTGATGAAAATGCTATAACCAAAAGTGTAACAGATATATGACACTTCTGAAAAAAGCCAGAATGTACTTTCTCAGCACCGGGCTCTTTTAGAGCGAAGGATTTGTAAGTTAGCATTATCACTGGATGACTTTAAAAATAGTTTAGACTTTCAGTTTAAATTGACTAGACTATGAGCAATTACTTAATCTCTCAATTATCTGCTCTGTCAGGTTATGTGTAACTAGCTCAGAAACACCATGAAAGTCAACAGCTCTATTTTCCTCCTTTTTTAATTTCTTTTTTTTTTAATTAGGTGTTTATTTATTTAATAAGCATTAAAAAAATCGGCACTTCCACAGTTTGTCTGCTACTTCTACTCACGCTGCTGTATTGCATAGTGCATAGTCTGGTAAAAAATGTAGTCCTAAAGTTTAAAAAAACAATTGCAACCATTATTTCATTTCAGTCAAATGTTCATGTGGTCACTGACAGTCTGCTTCTCCTGTGATAGAAGAAACTGCCCCTTGGACAACCCAAGACTTTCTTTTGCTTTTAGAATGCTAAGGTAAAAATGAGTGGGAAACTTCACTGTCAAACCATGAGACATTTGCCAGTTCAAAGGTTTCTTGAGGCCAGGAAATTACACATATGGCCAGTGGAAGTGAAGAATTTGGGACAAGACTGTGGTAACAGGGATAGAAGCACAGAAGAGTCCGTGACCATAGGTGTAGATGATATCTTGAACTAAAAAGATGAGTTTCTAGGTGAAGAGAAAATAAGCTGAAGAGCATTTTTTTCATAGAATGCTGTACACTGAAGAAAAATTCTTGAAGAAAAAGTTGAAGAAAAGGAGGATGTAGATGAGGAAACAAGAAACTTGAATGCTCTCATGTAGAGTTCTCAAAATGCAACATGTAAATAAATAATTCTACAGACTCTGTGGTGACATAAGAAAAATAGAAATGTAAACTGACAATCAGACTCTCAATGGTCCCTACACAGTGTTTGCTGGAGTTTTAAAACCTACAGATGCACAGGCCTTGTGAGGTATAAAAGCTGAAAAACACATTTACATTCAAACAGAGGTGTTCAAACATCAGATCCCTTTTCACTGGATGACCTCTCTGAGATATACCTTGTGAAGTTACTGTATCCAGTCATCATTAGCTGCAAACAAACAGATGTTCATCTGAATTAGAAGAATGAAATATTTTTTTAAAAAGCATACTTGTTACTTTGTTGCTACTCAACTGATTTTTTTTTTCCTGAAAAACATTAGAAAAAATGGTCAGCACCTTGTATCTAAATACAATTTATGTGTTTTGCAGTACAAAAATAACAATTTCTAAATGTAGATTTAGAGTTATTTAAACAGAGGACTTCTCTGAAAAACTTAAGGCTCTCTTGCTGTTGATTTCTATATTGTAAAAATAGAAATAAAGGCATGAAAACTATTTAAAAACATGGCTCCACAAATTGGAGTTAAATATGGCTAGGGCAGAAAATAGAGTTGAAATTCCCTTTAAATCTCTGTTTGTGTTACAGAAATTTAAAAAAAATTACAGCACCTGAAATTCATTTTTGGATGGATGAAGTGGTGGTAGAAAAAACATTCCATGGGAACCCAAAAGTAGGTAATGGAACCTTCATGCCTAAAAACAAACTACCAACACTACGATAAATAATTAAAAGGAAACAATACAAGTTCACAATTGCTTAGGATTTGTTCATATAAACATGCAGGTGATAGATAAACCTGGAAAAAAAAAAGTGGAGTGACTTAGGTCATTATTATTTGAAGCTGTGCAGTAACAACTGTGAAAGTGGGACTGTTGGTTAGAATTGAACAGTCTACATATTTAATATCTGTTTTTCTATTTCATCAGTCTAATTTTTAAATTTTATAGTTTATCTTATACTCTTATATATACAGAATTACATAAGGATCATAAGGGTCTCTCTGATAGATACATTTTCAATCTTCCAGGCACCAATGGGGAAAGTTAGGGCTCAACAAGAAAGAAAAACACAGACTATTTAGAGGTTTCCCATGTATGAAAAATCAAAAAACAAACACAAAATAAAGATTAAAATCTTTGACTAAACTCATCAAATTTTTAAAGGGTTGATATGCAAAAAATAGGTTTGAGTCAATGAAAATTTTCAATTGCAACTCTTTAAATTATACTGATAATAACCCAACATCAACTTTTATGAAAAGCAACTGAAATAAGATAATAAAACCCTCTCTGATTTCTTGAAGTTGTAGTTCTCAAACTAATTCTTTTTTCCTATTGTTAAAATACATTTAAAATGTGTCTATGTTTTTCTGTTCCGAGTGACTCCCATAACTGATGATTTCTGAAAGATAGGAGCTGAAGGGTTTGCCAGGATAATATTCCTGTGCTTTCTTTGCTTCTAGAAAAAAATATCTCATTTTGCTTCTAAAGTATTTCAGATTTCCCATTTATTTCACCACCTCATAAACCAGCCTCTTAACCCCAGACAATAATGAAAAAGTACCTCTTTGCTGGCCGCCATAATAACTGGCTCTCTGGAGGGCTCTACGCACACTACCTCATCCAAGAGGTATTGCTGCTGCAATGATGGCTTGAAACAAGGGAGCTCTAAATAAAGGATTAATATGAGAAACAACAAAAATGCATCTTTCTGTTAGACTTGTGTTTTCCCATATTGTGTTGGAGCTCTACTCTGTCCTTTGAATGTCTTTCAAAAATACAGTGGAGTATTTCTCCATCATACATCCATATTGCTGATTGTGATTTGGGACCAGCTCTTAAGATCAGTGAAGGTATTCTCAGTCTGCTTCATTCTGAAACGGTACTGTTCATGACAATTTATAATAATAAAAATCCTCATTCACTTGCATGTTCTGCATCTCTCTATTTTGTGCTGATGCTTTCTTAAAAGCCAGAGCAAAAAAAAAAAATAAAAATTACCCATGAAATGTGAATCCCACATAAGGAAGAAAACATCCATGAAAATGACAGGAATAATTTCTCTTGTCTTTGAGAATAAAAATGGACTTTAACAAAATAAGTAGCTAAAAAAATTGGAAAATCTGCAGTGTGCATGGAGAGACTTGAAAAGCATGAATTTAT
This sequence comes from Oriolus oriolus, assembly GCA_013400235.1. Lineage (NCBI taxonomy): Eukaryota > Metazoa > Chordata > Aves > Passeriformes > Corvidae > Oriolus > Oriolus oriolus. The sequence goes on along the minus strand of VXBT01015547.1, from coordinate 29 downwards.
TTATGGTATATGCTATATGCTATATGCTA
>VXBT01015497.1:0-19383 GCA_013400235.1 Oriolus oriolus | reverse complement strand
TAAGGGCACAATGTTTTTAGCAGTATTTTATTTGATTACTGTGTATACTCTCTAAGAATCTCAAGATCCTGTGAAAAAACCCTGCCCTTTATATCTGTTCGAGCAAAATCAGTTTGGATTTTTTGCTGAGTACAGAAATGGTGAGGCAATGTTTGTGTATCTAAAATTAATTTTGTTTCCATTTTCTTCTGAGATGTAATGTGTTTTTTTCACAAATCCTCTTTCTGATAAAACAGCTTAGTCTGAAAAATATAATTGGGCAGGGAAATAGAAATTAATGACAAATTATATATCACACTGCTGTAAGGAAATTTGATTTGACAGAATTATTTAATTGAAAATCTACATTTTAAGTGGATATGTGAGAATATTCCACTGGAGTTTGGAGTTTTCAGGGAGGTTTTATATATATATATATATGACTTCATGATTACAAAAAAAAGGAAAACTTGAGGGGATAAACTCTTTAAATACAGAGTAAATACATGAGGAAAAGCTTGGGGTAAACTACTTAATTAATTAGTACTACACTATAAGATAATAATGTATTTTGCCTCTGTTAGACTACTATTACATTTTGACAGAAAGGATTTCTGCAGTCTTTAGAGACTAAAATTCCATTTTCTCTCTGGCTTAGGAAAAGGCATTCCTCCTGACACTTTCAATGTACTTGGGCTATGAAGTGTCATTGTGGGAGGACTCACACTGAGAGTGGGATTTGCTGACTTCCTAGAGCTAAAATGTTGGATGTCTTTCTCCTGAATACCTGAATACTTTTTGCTCTCACCACGAGTAGCTAGCAGTCCTGCAGATGCACCAAGTGCGTGGCCATTGTCTCTGTCAAGCGCAAGTTTGAGACTTTGCCTTTCTTCCACTTGTTCCTCTTCGTATAAGGCACAGAGGTTTAAAACCACTTGCCACATACAAACTCAAGTACTTTTTGAAAACCCAGAAAGATTATGTCGTAATAAAACCCTTGACTGTGAAAAGCAAGTGATTGTAAAAGTTAAGATTTTTTTTCTCCATGTCTGGGAGTCTGAAAACATTATGGATATCTGTGCAGGAATTCCATTCCAGTCTTTCAAAAACTAAATTTTTTCTACCATAGAAAAGTTCTCAAGGTCATATTGCTAACAGTGACGTGGTAATATTTAATGAAAGGCATTTTCAGTATGGTAAAACTTGCTGGAAAGCCTTTGAACTTGAAATGCACTCTGAGAACAAGAGCTTCTCAGTAACATGAAGTCTTCTGAGTAGTAGGTGGAAAATTGCATTTAAAAAAAATAAAAAAGGTAGTACAATATAAAAATAATAGCTGGAAACGTGTTCAAAGATGGCACTTTGGGGCCAGGTTTTCTCTGAAAGGAAAGTCAATTGACCTGTTTCTAATGTCACAAAAATTATGAGTTTGAAGCTCTGACTCTAAGATATGCCCAGCCATGTCCTCTTGTATCCTGTATGTCTAAAATTGAAGCCTGATTTTCTGTGTAAAGTAAAAGAAGAGAAAATCTTCCTACAGACAGAGACAAAGAACAGAATGTCAAGAAGCCTTTGAGCTATGATTTTTCTGATGCATTTGCTGGAGTGACATTCTTAAAAAACATATTTATTTCACGTTGAAAGCCAGAGTCTTTTCCATTTTCCCTTGGTTTGTATCAAAACAGGTAATTTTTATTTTTAAACCTACAGGTTATATGCTGGTTCTGGTTTGGATTTTTTTTTCTTTCCCTATTTGTCTTCCTCTGTAGCATAAAAGCTATCTGTGAATGGGCATAGATCCCCTCTATATTATTAGGTAGATTATAACCCACAATGTGCAAGAACTTTTCTGAGTTTAAGGGGTGACGTCCTAAATATTTAAGACTTGCAGAAGATAAAGGATTCAGTCTGGTAGAGTGAACAGCATTTCATATTCTTCTGCTTTTAAATATGAAAAGTTATATCTCAGAAAGAGCATACATTCACTTTTTTTTAATCTTAATTTTTCCATTTTGGTTTTTTTTTTTAAGCTAAATGAAAAAATGTACTTCACAGTGATAACAGGAAATTCACATTCCTGCCCAGTTCACAATGTTTTTCGTAGTCACTGCAGGTGAAATTTGCTATTGTGCAGGGAACTGGCACAAGATCCAAGTATTCCTTAAATGTTGCCTCAGTTCTGGCCTGGTTATTGCCTCCTACATTCTGCTGTGTCTTTAGAGCATCACAGCGAATGTGAGTGGCCTTACTGCTGTTCTTGTCCCAGGGTTAATGTAAGATCAGGTCTGGAGGTAAAGGACCCCATGCAGCTTCTGTTGCAGAGCGAAGCTTCAATCAAAATCAGTGCTCAGCTGCTTGAGGTGCCAAAGAGTTCTTACAATCTACTGTAGTGAAATATTGCAGAAACATGTTTTCTGGTATGCTGGATAAAAGATAAAGGGGAAAAGCAGGTGGGAAGGCTTTTCCAAAAAAAGTTGAGATTGGAGATCTGCAAGATAGTATGAGACAGATAGGCTAGACAGAACAAGTGGTGACACTGTATGGAACACATCACATTTTATTTGCCTTTTACAATACCATCTTTGAAAACACTGAATCCATCTGCTCAGTTCATTGAAGTGATAGAAAAAGTCTAAGCTCATCTATGCTCTCTGGTTTATAGAGAAAGTGAATATTGCTTTTGAATACCCCAAGGCATTATTACACCAAACATAAAATTATTTGAAAACACTTGTTCTTGTTTTTCCACAATCCTCAGTCCTCATTTCAGTCTCAGATATTCAAAAATTTGGCAACAAATTTGAGTGACATCAATTACACAGCAAAAGGAAAAGTGATGGTAAACTTCTTTTATACAAACAGAAAAATGACTTTATAAGAATTTTTGTATAATAATGAAAGCTGTTGTGTGGACACCAATAGATCATGCAAAACTAGGGCTTTTTCTTCCGGAAGTTTAATGGGCAGATAGATGTAACATCAGTCTTGCAGAAGGTCAATGATGTGGATATTATGGCTCTTTCTTTAAAAGTATTCCAGATTTCAGGACAAGGTAGTTGTGATTATAAGGAGTTTCAACTCCTTACAGTAAAGAAACAAAATTGCTGGAGACGGTAGGACTCAATATGTAAGCCCTTTCTGACCTTCTCCTCTCCATCACAACACACCCTTTTTTTTCTTAACTATTTCGTTCATCAATTGCCTGTCTACTTTTCCTGAGTTTCAGTAATATTACTGCATTCTGCAATGACCTGATGCCTTAGAGTTCTTCTGGGTACTCAGGAGACTTTCTGTAAGGTCATATATGAAGTCAATACATGGTCTCCCAAAGTTTCCTATGTAAACTGTGCTATTGCATCTGAACAGTGAATTTATCATATCTGCTATTCGAGATGTATCTAATCTTCTGGATTAGAAAACACATTCTCTGTTTACCTTATTTTTTAAGGAAGAATTTACTCCAGATCTGGAACAGACAAAACCCCGCCTGCGTTAAGTCTACAGCTTCATCTGAAAAGCACTCTGCATTACTATGCAGCCTGACACTGGAACTGTTTGCCATTTCATGTACCTTCCTTCTCCTTATATGTTCTGCAACTATGTCATGCTCACAAAATTAAAGCAGAATAGATATGGGTTCTTCCAAAAGCAGCTAATTTTGGTTGTTGGCAGTGGAATGCTGGGTTTAATTCTAATTGAATTTGTAAGCTTGATACTTTTCTCCCTAGTCCATGCTGATATAATTCTTTTCCACTGTGGGAAATTCTGCCTTTGGCTTAACTACCAGGAGAAAGGAGTTTTAGCCTTTAGTTGGTCAAGTACTTAACTGTTATTCCTGCTCTTTTTTTCCTGACCCTTTCTTGACCTTGTCATACCTAAATGTTTTGGTCCAGTGGTGGTCCCAACAAGATACATGTGGAATTTCCTTTTCCCAGTCTGAGCAACACAGCTTGACTTAAAGTATAAAAACTGCTACACAGCAGTGCTCTAATCCAATAGTTTATTCAGCTGCATATCCACTCTGTCACCTGTAGACTTGTTTCTTTTGCTGCCAGAATTATACTGATATCTGCTTCAGTTGGTTAAGACAAAAGAAAAGCACACCATCAAAATCAGGTATAGTGGTCACATGGGGGCTTACAGATTGCCTGTTTTTTATTTTAAAATTTGCCATTTCCCCATAAATATATTTTGCTTGCAAATAGTTAATTTCTTGGGTTTAGTTTTATGATTTCCTCATATTACTCCTTAACCGTAACATTCTCACTTTTGATTGGAACCCAACGATGTTATCACTTAATTTATCTTTGCAAGGATTATTAAGTAAAAGAGTAATTGGAAGCTAATTTATTTAATTTCTTCCTCCTTCCACTTCTTTCAGTATTTGTTTTCCCACTCTAACTTACTTTTCCCGCAGCTAAGGAAAAGTAGGATGATAAACCTACCACTGAGCTACCCAAACCACTCTGCCCCTTTTGTTCTCCTTGTTTTGTGGTGTCCCACTTTTGCAGAAAAATTGCTAGAGCACAAAACCAAAACTGCCAAGCTGATTGTTACCGTTTTTGTCTGGTCGTTCTGGGTAGCACTGAACATCTTTGTGCATCATTAATGCTCACTGGAGAGCACTGAAGTAGAGCTGTTGACTTTTCTGGCGGATTATTAAGATTCCTCCTAAAAATTAAAAAATTGGAAGCAAAGATTATTCATGAAAACACAGTTTTAAGGTGTAGGTGTCAGTTAGTTAAAAACTTTCTCTTCTGTCAACCACCCCTTTGTAAGGTGTGAAACTATAACAACTGCCTGAGATTTGTAAATCTAACACCTTGAAGTACAATCTGATTTGAAAATATAAATTATTATATAAATATTTCTGCCCTTGTTCAGTCCTGGCTTGCCCTGACTTGTGTCTCTTTGCATTAAGGGTTGTTGACAAGAAGAAATAGGGTCTAATGGAAATGAGAACTGACTACTGCTTTTTTATTCCATTTGGTTGCTATAAATGTGCGTTCTGCTGTTTCTTTTGAAAATGTTCTGCCTGTATAACAGAAGTTATTTCGTTTGTAAACAAAGAACTATATAATTATGGCTAAATAATAATTAATATTAGAAATTAATGATCATATGCAAATCTGTAATACAAATACCAGTACCTTGCATTAGAAGCTGCATAATTATCTAAGAAACATGTTTCATTCTGCTTGAAAAGCTGTATTAAAAAAGACCTAATCCAAACAATGAGTTGTATCAAAATAGAAAAAAATACATGAGGCAAGACTGCCAAATTATTTATCTTTCATTAAGGGATAAAATCACACATAATTATCTATGCTATATGAGCACATTTGCTGCAAGTTGGCATGGAATTGAACAACCATAACCACAAAAAACACAACCCACAACAAAGCTGAATCTAACTAGCTGTTATTAAGTAAATGTTAGACAAGGGAATACTGAACAAGGAGAATATTCACTAAATAGTTCTACAATCTCCATAGTCAGAAAAGACTATTCATCATTTCAATGTACAGAAGCAAAATTATATGCTTGGAACTTATTCAGTGAGTGGTTATAATGTAAGTCTTTGTAGCTTTCCCATAAACAAATAACAGTTGAGCCCCTTTTTAAATTAAAGGATGTTGATGCTTTGAAATTAAGTAGGGCTGTGATGCTTTGTGGTTTTATTCATTTTGGAAAGATTAAATAGTAAGCACAAAAGGAAAATCTGAGATCTGAATTTGCATTTCAAAACATCCTCTGCTTTTTGTTCCTAGTTAAAATCTGTTTAGTAGCTGACAGATCTGAGCAGCATGAGGTGATGTAGTATCATTTCTGAGCTTACAAAACTGTAATCAGGAATACAGTCACCTTAAGAACTGTCCATTACGTGTGATTAGTATATGAGGATTTCATTTTCTACACCATTACCAGTTCATTGGCAGCTATAAATATATAAAAAGCTAGATGTGTTTTGAACAGTTTCAGTAAAAGACAAATTACAGAGCTTTATACCCTTTTAGTGGGAGTACGTGCTGTAGCACAAAATAATAGGATAAACCCCTCAATTTGAACACTTTACAGACCAGGATGCTTGTTCCATTAGCTTAATATTTTAATAGGTCTCTTTGTGTCAAAGTGAGATTGCAGAAATTGTTTAAATCCATTGACATATCAAGCAATAACATGAAAAACATTCATTATTATTATCCTGATAGAAATTGCAATAAGATGCTCTGGAGTTCTCAACCAAAAGACCAGAAATTTAGAATAATTTAGTGCAGTATTTCATTTAGATGAAAACCAAAGAAACTTTAAAATCTTCAAAGTTTGAGAGATATATAAAATATATTAGCAAAATAAAATTCTATAAAATTCAGTGGTGCCTCTTCCTTACAATGGTTTAACATTTCTTAATATAGTTATCCAGGGATGGAATTTTCTTCAGTTGATATTCGGGTCTTATTTTCTTTGTTGGGCAGATCCTTATCAAAGTAATGCATTTTACTCATCACCTCTTTGATGGTGACTGAACACCTAAGATGAACCGGAAAGAAAATTCTGTATTTTTGTTTGTTTGTATTTCTTGTTGTTCCATTGTTAGTTATTAAATGTTCTTAATTTCATATTAGGGTTGATTGCACCTTGGATGCATAAAAATCAGTTTGTTGGAATCAGATCCCTTCTTTGAGCAAAACCTGGCAGAAATATTTTAAATATCTTGTATTGACATTTTGAAAATTCTGCTTATGCAGTAAGTCTTAATTATAGCCCAAAACCTGAGTCATATTTTTGGAACTGCTTTGTAATATGAAAAAAAAGCCTTTCACCATACTTCACATGGTACTCTTCTCACAGTTAACCAGTGCTGAAAAACTGTAGTTTTCTGTGGTCAACCTATCTTAAGTATACTTTTTTTTTGTGTAGGTTTTTAGAAGTGATCTCTCTATAGTTCTAGCTACTTAATTTATGTATAGTAGCTCAGAATGAAATGGGCTGGAAATGATGAAGATATTTAAAATTATCAAAGTATATGAGTCATATTGCTAGATTTGGAAGCTTTCAAGAGTGTGAGCCATTCCTACCAATTTGTACACAGCTGAAAGTATTCATGTCAGCTCTCCTGCAGTCAGTAGGGATTCAAAAAGATGGTTTGCAGGAAAGAGATAACCCCTGGGAAAGACAAAAAAGGTGATTTTACATTGCTATGACTTGGATGATTATATGATTCACCATCATATTTCCTTGACAACTGCAGCACATACAATGAGGGTTATGAATAGCTTGTGTCACTGCAGCTGTGCTACAGGAAGGCTTTCCAGAGGAGTGGTGAACACTTGTTTCTGGTGGCTTATTTGTCACAGTTTGTGTTTTGGATTCTCCTAAATCTTTGTTCTTTGGATCCAAGTTACTCTGTGGGTGAAATCCTGCAGACCACGCACACACATAGCTAATTTTGGTGGGGATTAGTGCATGAAGATGAAATTTGTGACCCCATGTATTAATTTTCAGCCTAGCTTCAGTAATTTCTCTGATGAGAGCTGATAAGGGCGCAATTAATAGTGAAATCCTGGTCTACACAGTGGAGCTGTTTCTACAATCCTTTGAGCTTCTGCTCATATGAGGGAATACTTGAAATTTGTATCATGCTTGTAGCTGAAAAAGAACACCTTTATTTTTATTTGCTTTAATATATTACCAAATTTCTATGAATCCATAGAATGCCCCAAGTCTTTATCAAAAACCAAAATAAAATCTGTTAATCTTGGCCTCTGACCATAAATAGGAAACTTCAAAGGCAATTTCTAACTGGCAGTCTATGGAAAGAGCAGTGGGAAATCTTAAATCATTTTCTCCATCTGTCTTCCACAGTCCAGATTTTGGTCAGACCTTCCTTATTCAGTGGTACTTGATATAACTTCTACGAATTCGGCTGCTTTTTTCGACACACCTATGCTAGATTGTTGCATAAATGATCTTGTGTCTTGATCAGAAGATAAACTGTATTCCTTTAGGTTTGTTCCTCTGTAAGGAAAGACAATCTATGCGGTGTATTTGAGGTGGTTTGTACAGCAGGTTCCTTGGAGAATACATACAAAGAGACTTTAAAACCTTTTATGGCTTATCTATGTGTGAATGAGGGTTAAGGTATGGAGAAAAGGCTAAGAAGGCCAGAGATGAACAAGAGTGTCTCTTCTCTGGGTAAATCGTAGTCTGCAGAACCCAGCAAAGTGAGCTTGCGTTTAAAGTGCCTGCTATTGTGGCTTAGTTCTAGTTCCCTTATTCACATGTGAGGCTTATTTACTTCTGAGGATGCAACGGAGGATCTCTAACACAAAACAGAGAAATAGGTTCTTTCATGTGACTGCTTCACTTCAAGCCCACCAGTAAAGCTGTCTTTCAGCCAGTGCTCTCAGTGAACAAATTATCTTGGGCTTGTACAAATAAGCACACAAAGTTCAGAGCAGTTATGGTGGTTAATATGAACCATTTGGAGAAGTTCTTATCAAAACAAAGCTGAAAATTATCTCCCCAGCAAAAGCTGACTAAAGTAGAATGCTATCTCTTTGTAATTGCTTGTATTCTAGGCAATGGTTTGGAGTGGGATGGATTGCTGGGTTGGACACTCAGACTTTATTCTGAAGATCAATTTTTCAGCTCAAAATTTTTTGATTTTAATACACCACAGCCAGGTTTAACATGGTTTGTAATATTTGATTTATGTAAAGAAATATATTTTTAACATCTTAAGCTAAGGAGTATTAGAAAATTAATGTTTGTCATGGTTTTAAAGTCCTTTCTGGGAACTGGTAATAGAATGATGTTTTATTCACCAAATTTAACACAAGATGTAGAGTCCTTTTCTAATTCAGCATATAAAATGTCATAAGTAGGACTGATCAATCCAAATAAGGCTCTTTGCATTCTTTTGAGTAAAGATGCATTGATGTGTGGAACTGCTAATTACTACATGATGTAATTCCAAGAGACTGGCTGACCTTGAATTCAGTGTCCCTTCCTCGTTCAATGTGCACTGAGGAGACCGACGAATTCTTTAGGTTTTAATTAATTAAGTAGTCAAATTGGTTTTAAGTGTCCATTGAGGTGGACTGAACAATGAAACCCATTCCGACCCTCTTCTGTCTGCCAAAACACTCAAAAGCACATTCTGGAAGGAGTAAATTCCACCATATTCTCTTTACTCCTGTTGCCTCTGGAGATCAAGGCTGTGAAGCAGGACTACTTGCTTTCACCTGTGCTGGACTCTAAGCATTGGCATAGGCTGCTGTTGGTCAGTGTTAATTTAAGATACCATGTTACTAATTTTTGAGTATGAAAATGCAATATATACAACAGATTATCACTGCACCACTAATGAGAATTAATAATTTAAAAATATATGTTTTGAAAAAGAACAGATAATTCAAAAATATAGTAAAGTAAAAAAATAGCTTAGCATCACTGGCTACTTCAGGAAACAATGACAGAACCTTTGTATTACTGCAAGAAAGGATCCCCTTTGCTTTTCATTCGTTTTCAGTAACACTGCAAACGTGACATTTTTTAGTATTAATTTTTGCAAGAAAGAGATATTCATGTTCTTCTGGACTACCCTTTCACTGGAGTTGCTGGAAAGCAAGCTAACCACTTGCAAATAATGGCTTCTGAGAGAGTATTTAGAAACTTGAAAATGTATATAGTAGACAAAAAATCTCATGGAAGGTCAAATCATCTGCATCAAGGTAATGCTCTGATAAATTAGGACATAGGTAGATTAAGAAGTACAAAATGAGTTAAATATACAACAGAATAAAGCCTAAAAATATAGACCTGCTGACTTTACCTTGCTGTCTATAACATGCAGCCCAAATAGTATGACTGGCTTGTCTGCCACAAATTTTTGCAAAGACCTTCTTGGTCTTTTTGACCCCAGAAAGGATAAATTAACCACCTACTAAGGTTTTGTTACGACTGAAATACCACACCCTAATTTAACGTTGCTCAAGTGGGAGCAGGTTCTGACGGCAGAGTTGTTTAGGACAATAATACAAATTCAACCTTATACACATCACTAAACAAAAGTAGACTAACAGAGGTGTAATCTTGTTATAAATCTTTACAAGCCATGGTTAAGGCAGAGAAATGATTGGAAACCATACTTTGGTCTTGACTTTGTGGATTTACCGTGTGTGTCTGCGTCACAGTTTACTGCAAGGAAAAAGAAAAATCTTCACAGACAAAAAAAATCTGTTCTTCAGTGAATAAAAACCTAAAAATTTGCATTTTCAGTCAATTAAAAAATAATGTAATTTTTGGAGATAGTAAAACTGAAGGAAACAACTCCATACTCAAATGAAACTTCTCATACAAAAAATATTCAGATTTAGGCTGTTTAATAAATTTCCCTTGAATATGAATTTTGGTGACAACAATGGTACATCCAGGATGTCAGTATTTTTCTTACGTTTGCAGTATCTATATCTCTCTCTCCCTTGAAGATGTAAGTCCACCCTTGCCATTATCACAAAATTATTGTGAGGCACTGTTGAAAGTAAAATTGAATTTCCAAACAAACCCAGAGCATAAGGTCTGAAGCTTGAAACTTGAAAATTTTAAAGCTTAACTACGTGTTTGGATGTTATTGAAGTACTGTAAGGGTTAACCACCTAACTAGATATGTGCATGAAAATTCATGTTGATGGCAAACATCTTATTTTGTCCACTGTTGCAGGGACTGCAGTGGTACATAGCCCCAGGAGGCTGATTCAGGACATGAGCTGAGGTGTTGAAGTGGCCTCCAAGTAAAGAATGGGAGGACTCTGTAGTCCCTAAAGCAAGTCCTTCCTGAATGAAAGCTCTAGGAATTCTAGAAGGTATGTGAATCAGCATTCTGGGTCCCAAAATGATCTGGATATGGTAAGGAAGATCTCTCCATGAGATGCCCTAACAACCATGGTGGATTCACTTTGCAGAGGACTCATCTACAGTTTTTTGACTTCACATTTTCATGTACTCCAGTCAGCTTTCTTCAGGTGGTGCTGAAACCTCAGCTTTGATTTTAGTATGTTTGAGAACAACAGAAGTTTACCAAAAGACCTAAAGCTCAGAAGATGCTTTACCACAAGTCTGACATCACATCTAGACTAGGTAAAGAATAAATATGAAAGTTGTGATACAGCCCTAAGGATATATACCCAAACTATTGCAAAATTCTCTCTCAAGACAGGAAATTTTATAATTTCTCAGTAATATTTGGACTTCACTGCTGCCCCAAGAACCTCAGACTATGAAGGTGTCTGGTGGACACTAATAAATTCTGTCACTCTTAGCTTTGCAGGGTGTATTTTGAGTTTGTTGTAATTTTGTTCATTTTCATTAAAGTGAGCTGGAAATTAGTAATGCACAAGGCTAACTAAGGATAACTACAAATGCTCGTGATACTAAATTTTTCCACTTTATACATTTTTACTTTTTCAGATGGCAGCATTTCAAAATTCCAGTGAAAAAAAATCATGTTAAAACCCTTTGAGAATGAACAAATTCCTAAGTCTAATGTTCTTTCCTCTCACTACTCTTGTGTTTGCAAGAATTTTAGCCATTTATAGGCTTTGCTTTCTTAAATGAAAAAGCACAACCTTTTCAAAACCTCTTCTAATCATTTCACTTCAAAATAAAGGAATCACCACACACATCTAGTCTGACATACCAGATTCCAATTTAATGTCATTCAAATGGAGAGAAGTGCTGAAGGCAGAAGTGTTTAGAGCAAGAATACAAATTCAGCTTTCCTATACATACATCTTCTTCTGTCTATAAAACCTGGAACAAGTCATTAATTATATCCCTTGACTATTCAGAATTAAGTACCACCTTTATTTGAAATAGATTTGACTTTACTGAGAATAAACACTTTTGAAGTTAGAGATTAATTTAGAACTTGTCCCTCCATCCTATGTATACATCCATTTAAACTGACATTGCAGCCGAAGCACTCATTCTTAGTCAAGCACGGGTTGACTATGACATTGTTTTTGGCATTTGCTAATGCTTCAGCTTTTAATGGGGTACTGAAGATATTAACAGAGAAAAACCCCATCACATTTGGCATGGGATTTTTTAGTAAATATGTGTAATTCCTCTTGGTTTGACAATTTGAAAGTGATTTAAATATGTTCAGGAACACAGAAAACTTTCACAGCTTCAATGCTTTCCTTGGAAGTTTATGGATTATATTTTATTGATAAGTGACTTTGTTGGGGTGTCCTTTTAGGTTTCTGGAGAAAAGTACTGATTGCAGACTTTATGCCATCTCTAGTTTCTTTCCATTCAGTCAGTTAAAAATGTGTATTAAGAAGTTCTGTTTGGTCTGACTGACACAGCTTTCTCGACTAACGATTAGTGGTAGCTAATAATCAAACTCTTAGGTTAGTTGGAAAGGAACATGGTTGGAAATTTGATAGATTGTATAATAAATGGCATGTTGTTTCTCTCCTTTTCTGGGGTCAGTTTACCTTACAATTCATAGTAAAAGGAAATACAAAATTGCAAGAGATATTTGAACTCAAGACATTGGCTTTTACTTAGTCCTGAAATTTACTGCAGGTTAATGTGACACAGTGTTACCCGGTATTACAGCTCTGGTTTCCCTGACTTGTAGTCTGACTCAGGCTACAAATAACCCGAGATTACACAGTGCCTGTGTGTGTGTATGTTTGCGTGGAAATGAGCAGTCTATGCAGAACTCAGCTAGTATTTATAGTTTTATTACTTGTCAAGTAAGACTTTCCAGACACAGACTTTTCAAATTACCACAAACAGGCATTTTAAAGATTAAAATTTAAAGATTAAAAATGGTTGGCACCATTATTTTAATTCTTATCTCATATCTGCTTCTTCACAGAGTTTAATAATGGTAGAGTATGATTCAGATTTCTTGTGGAAGTTTAACTATACATGTAGGATTATCTTTGACAAATGATTGGTGTCTCAAAAAAATGTCTAATCCAGAGATCATTGAAGTGAATGAGAGTTCTTCATTTTTTAATTTAGTGAATGAACTTTCCTGTTTTGCTCCAGGTTTACAACACAACAATAAGTTAATTTTGATCAGAAACATATCAGTATTCCTTGTGAGCAGAAACAAAAGATCTCACAAATTCTAACATCTTGTCTAGGCCCATGCTGAGATTTCACAGCATAGTCATTTAGACATTGCACCTCCATATGATGTCTAAAATTTTGCCAGGATTTTGGAAGATATCTATGTGAAAAATGAAGTGTACAGAAAAGTTTGAAAATATGCACTGCTTTTCAAAATTTCTTATGTTTCACATTTGTTAAACGTCCTCCATCACCATTTTGTCTCTAAAGCAGCCTCATGTAAGTGATCACATTGGAAAGTCTTTTTGATTTTTAACATTCTGCAAGGCATTAAGCCTTTTTTTTCTTTAGGAAAAAGATGTAGTTGTGTTACTAAGATACCTTCAAACATTTCAAGGAGTGGTGCTGAGAGCTGTAATGCCAGCTCAGTCAAACCTCTGATATTTGCTGTTATCTCCATGCATGTTTACAGCAGCTGACATATGAAAAGCCTGGGAATAATTTGAGTTTGCAGGCTATGAAACAAGCCCATTTTGGATCTGAATCTAGCTGTCAAATCACTTTGTTGGGTTAATCTGACACAAAATGAAAGCACAGAAATGAAAGCAACTTTTGGCAAGCCTGAAAAGATGGGCACACATCTGCAAGGCGAGTGATTAGCTTAGTGGTGTCCTTTCAAAAATCACCTAGGAGCCCCTTCCCCCACCCATACCGAAAGTAATCCTTTTTGTTCTTCAAATGTTTATTTATGGGATTATAATAGGGAAATGGAGGAGAGAAGGTTGGGACTTTGATGATAGTGAAAGCCTGTACACCCCAAAGGTGGTAAAGCAGATAAGCATTATAGGATTAAATGGGCATGACAAATTTGTGTTTCAATTGGGGACACCATTTCAGGCAGAGATTTTCCTTTGGCTGCCAAAGTGGAAGATTTAACTAATATATTCTGCAAAGGAAAAAATCAGCAAAGGTAGGAGGTTTTTCACTGACAAATGATTGATTGCCCTTGGAGAACAAAGGAGAGAATCATGTGCTAGGGGGTGGTACTGTTCCTCTGTAAATGCCTGGTGGTCTTATGTCTCACACTTTGTTTACTTTTACGTAGTGCCTCTCAGGCCAGCATGTGCAGAACACTGTATATCGAACCGATGAACATGTATTTGGGGTTTAGAAGCAGATTCTGTACAAAATTCTTTTCTAGAACTAAAATGTGCTTTCTTCTTAAGATCTTGCTTAGTGTTTGAAAAAAACAGAGAAGGCAGAATAGGGGGAGGAAGGGCAGGTGCAAACAAAATGCAGGTTACAAAGAAGAGCATGAAGTTCAAAACATGAGGGTTGAAAAGATCATATTGGTAGCCTCAGCTATTCTCAAAGATTAGTCTTTCATTTCATGGTGGCTGTGAATTGGCACAGGAGTGGTAACTGTTTTGCCCTAAGTAAAAACCAGTGTCCTACTCCTGAATTGTGTGTATCAAACATCAGCCTGACTGGGACATTGGGTCCATTCCATGCCATTCCAGCAGCAAGAAGCTGCTGAGACAGACCAGACTTTGTGAACAAACTTGGCTGTGTTTGACAAGGTGGACTATAAGCTGTGATGGTCTTTTGGAAAAACAGAACATACCAGAAATATCCTATGCTCTGTATCCTCCATTTCCAGTGCCTGCTAAGAAAGAACACACATATTATGGGCTGCAGCAATTGCAAATTAATGCAGTGGAGAACACTGAGTGGGGACTTATCTTGCCTACCTTACTGCTGAATTGAGCTTGGCTGGTTGTCCTTCAGCATAACAGGCAGAGAACAGCAGGAAGAAACAGAGCAGCAGAGAAGATGTTCTGTACACCCTGAGGATGCCTGTCCAGCTTGCTTGGAGATGCAGGCAGAAAACTTTCCACAAAGCTCTCCCAAGGTCTGATTTTATAGCAGAAGAAAACTTTTTTTTACCCTCTGAACAAAAATATGTTGCTAGCCACACAAAAAAAAGAGGAAACAAAACTTGGGAAAAATTTCTTAAAAAAAAAAAATCATTGAGTTCATGTTAGTCTGACTAATGGCAAGCCCATGTGAAACTAAAAGATAAAAATTACATAGTCAGCAAGCTTTTCTGTCTTACTCATAAATAAGCCTCATTATATTTTGTTCCATGTTGAACAAAACATTTCATGTTAGTATTAAATTCTGCAATTATTTTCTAGACTTTCTGTTAATAGAGGTATTGGGAAAGGAAATAGGTTTAGCAGGGCTTCTTTTGACTGCTCACCAATTGTACATAAGAATCAGATGAAGTTTTATTTCAGCAGATTTAGTTATTATAGCACATTACCTCACCACACTAATACCACTGTAAACCTTCCTCAGTCTCTGGCTTATGTGGCACACGGTAATTTTGCTTACAATGACATACTGCAGCTCCAGATTCCCTTGAAGACGGATTCCTAGTACACTGGATATGGTACCGCTGAAATCATGGTCAGTATAAGAAAATAACAATGTGTCCATCGTTACACTGGTTACAGCACAAAACCATACCTAAAACATTAAATGGAAAAGCATATACCTCCTCAAACACACTAGATAATAGAAAACACTAGAAATAATTGGACAGGGGTATTCAGGAGAAGCATGCTATTTTTTTAATCAGCTCTTTGTTCAGATGTTTTTCTGCTTGCTTTTCTTTGTTTGCTGCGCTGGGTGTCTTGCTTTCGCTGTCTCCTGTTCCATTTCGCTTGCTTTTACTGAGTGAAATGGGGCGGGGAAAGAAACGAGGATAAAATAAGCGGTTTTACTTTCCATGAGCATTGCTTTGGGTCTCGGCAGGGGGTCTTACTAGCTTTCTGCAGAGTTTGTAAGCTTCCCTTAATATGATCCTCAAAAGAGGAAGTGCGTGCAAAAACTATTACAAACAACAACAAGAGAGAAAAAAAATTCAAAATAATGTTTTCTGATTTATGAATGTCTGTATGCAGCCTTCCTGAGGAGATGTATTATTGGTTGTTTGGAATTTCTTTGTTTTTGAGGAGCAGACTGAAATAGCTGGACTGTGAGCCCTAAAACATGGTCAATATCTTCTGAAATTTACACGTCTATGTGTCAATCAGGATTACTAACATTTTTTAGAATTTCATCATTAACTCAGAGTCTGTCAGAATGAATATTAGCAGTGCAGTGAACATATAACTGAAAGAGAAATGGAGAAAACAAATGGCAGGATAAATTTATCACAAAAGGTAAACTAGTTACATCTAGGACCTGATAGAACTTAAATTCTATCTTATGGTTTTAAAGATAGAAAAGCACACACTCTTCTTTCTCTGCTTGTAATGGAAACATTGATATTCTATTTTGTGGTCAATGATTATATTAATAAAAATAAGTATTTTAAATTATATATTTAAATAATAAACTTAATAATAAACTTTTTAATAACAAACTTAAATTTAAATAATAAATAAAAAACTTTTCTTAGAAAAGCTGTTATCTTGGCTAATTTTACAAATGCTTTATAAAATCCTCTATGAGTAGCTTCATAGACTTCAAGTCAATTGGCTTTTTAATCAATACTAGTGTTTCAGGTTATATTCTGAAACTTCATTTCACAAGAAACGAGGTTTATTGGAAACCTGCTTTTGGAAAAACAGTCTGCGAATCACAGGCCCTATTCCCTTGGAGACCCTGATCTGTGAGCTGAGTTGACATGGATAGCTCCATGTCAAAATTCAGTATCTAACTGGCTGTAGTGTGCTTTCAGTTCTCAACCTGAGACAGCGGTAAGAAGCTGTGTGCACCTTTGCATGTGAATAGGATAAATAAATTAGTGCACAAAGGTATACCTGTCAGCTCTTGAAAGCTCTACTGTAAACAGAAGCACTTGTCGAGGAAGAATACATTTTAAAATGCTCTTAGAAGTTGCTGGACTGGAAAGGCTTCACAAAGCAAGAGAATGGGAAGCCTTGGAGGGGTGTAACACAAACAGGTGTCACTTTCATATGTCTTCAAACTCATACTTCAGTAACCTTGTTTTTCTGATAAGCTTGTGACCCTAATGCAAATAAAAAGCTAGGCTCAGAGTCATATTGTTGACTGATGTCTTAGATACAACAGTGAATTTTAGTTTCTTCAGTGATAAAAAAAAGGAAAATCTTTGAAACAAGTGCATAGTAAATATAGCAATTTATTCTTTTGACTGACTTGGAAGCTAAACCTGACAACATATATCAATTTACTGCCAGGGAAAGGGGATGTTAAAAAAATAATCATGTAAGGAAGAAACACACAACAAGAAAACAAAATTGCAGCAAAGGCACCCACTGTTATTAACCCACAAAACCCGCCAAGGTTAAAGTGACTTCTCCAACTATATACAGTCAAGAAATTTCCACAAATCAGCTGTGGCCAGTAGAGAGTTGTCAATCTCTCTGTCAAAAATCCCCTCAGACTGTGCTTTCATGTCAATGCTGTAATGCTTTGACCTGCACAAAGGAAGCATGAATATCTGTATACAGGGCTTCTTCTGTGCTGATACATAGATTTTTCCAGCAGCATTTGATTCAGGGCAAAGGACTCCTGTGAGGTCTCTGTCCTCTGGAGAGTCTCCCCACTGGATGCCTCCAGAAACAAAACTACACTTGCTCCTAGATACCAGAGCAAAAGGCAGCAGTGAAAGGATGGAGCCTAGAGAAATAAGTATAGTCTTAGGGTTTTAATGGACTGAGAATCTGTCATTCGCGTACAATTTTTTCTGCAGAGCCAAGCAGTTGTTACTTCAGCTTACAATCTTATACCAGATATATCAGGAATGAATGAAAAAAGGTAGTGTATGCCTTAGGGCAATATTGAGGGTATGTTGGAGAATGCAGATTTGCCTTGGATACCCTCCACTTCACTGGCACGCAGTGAAAACACCAAAGATTTTCATCCATGAAGGTATGAGGAGGTAACAAAGTGACTTCAGATTTAGTTTGCAGTCAATTTATTAAATGTCTCTTCTCACAAGGACTATGCAAACAAGGCTGTAAAAAGGGTATTCGTGCTATGAGAGAAAAGACTGTTTGGGTTTCCTCATAACTGCAGAAATGGAGAGGTTAAAAGACATTTAGTGTTGATTTGATACCCTTATTCTCTTCCCATGCCTCCAGTAGATGAACTTTTAAGTGTGTTAGAGCACTTTAAATTTACACATATTGTCATGGCTGCCTCAGGGCTGAATCCTTCTTTTAATAAAACTTCCTCTTCTACCATGAGAATGTGCCAAATTCAACCAGCCAGGATGTGCCACAAGTTTGAAATTCACAGAGTAAGTGAGAAAATGTTTTAATTTTAATATTATTTTGGACGCTGCAAGTATGAGTTTCTTAGTGAAACTAATGTGATAACTGTAAGCATCTTTCTTTTTCTTCTATGGGGCAAAGAAAGAATTCCACTAGAATGAAGGCATGGAATATAAACAAAGATTTTTGCTGTTGATTTTAACGTACCTGTTTGTGTGGAATATGATGTAATTAAAAATAAAACTTGAAATGTGTAATGCTAGAAATACAGTTTGAAGAGAGCAAAATGTACTGTTGAGATTTTCTTCTTGCTGTATATCTGATTTGTACTGAAGTTAACATGAGACAGTGTGTTCAGATGCCAGACCAGTGAACATCATTGTATGAAAATCTAAGACTATGTAATGCCAGTTAATAAGATGGGAACACTGCACTGTGTTAGATTTTCTCCCAGGGAAAGTCACATCTCATCTCATTAATGTCTAAAAGAATGTTGCATGGCCGTGAGCTGCACACTCTCTTCTATGCCCAGGCCACATTTTACATCCCACAAACATTTTACATTCCCTCTCACCAATCTGCCTGCACCGTGTGTGCTATTTAGCACCAAATCAACCACCACAGTAAGAAACCAGAAATACATGTAATTTGCTGAGTGCAGGGTCCAAAGAAAAGAGTCAGCCAAATTACACAAGAAAAGGAGTATGGAGACAATCTGCTCCAGAGGAAATCTCCTGTCCCAGACAGCAGGAAATCTTTATCTGCTGTAATTTTTTTTGTTCTCTGTACATTATTAAGGCTTATTTATTATACTTGTGTCTAGTACATTTTTTTTCTTTCCATCAGGACTATCTCATAGGAGACATTGCAGTCTGGGTAGTGTTCCTTGATAGTGCAAAGTGTTTGGTATTACTTGTTGCAGACAGATAGTAAATATCATTAAAAGTGCAAAATGTCGTGTTTGCAAAGCTAACATCTGCATCCAGGCTTATGGTAAAAGCCACAGAGACCTCTTTTTCTCACATATATATATATATAT